>CAUYMX010063507.1:0-10878 GCA_963573855.1 Lepilemur septentrionalis
AAAAAATTAGCCGGGCATGGTGGTGCGTGCCTGTAGTCCCAGCTACTCAGGAGGCTGAGGCAGGAGGATTGCTTGAGTCTAGGAGTTTGAGGTTGCTGTGAGCTGGGCTGACGCCATGGCACTCTAGCCAGGGCAACACAGCGAGACTCTGTCTCAAAAAAAAAAAAAGAAATAAGGAGAGGACCTACTATCTCATTATTAAAGACATGCTTTACATGTATTCTCACTTAATCTTTACCACAATCATTCCTGGAGATGATATCACCTTTTCACAGATGAGAGATTTGAGCTTCTAAATGGTTTGAAGCTACAACTAAAGGAGTTCAGTTAGGATTTGGACCTAAGCTGCCCAATTCTAAGGCCAATGCTCTTCACTCTACCATGGAAAGGCAACATAGCATAAAGGTTTAGTGAACACACACTGCATGGGTTGGCTCCTAACTCTGCTACTTACTAGCCTTGTGACCTTAGGTAAGTTATCTCATCTTTCTGGGTCAGTTTCCTATGACCAATAATAGTATCTACCTCATAGAGATTGTTGTGATGATGAAATATAAAAACTAATCAGATAAAAGTCTCTAGCACTTATATATTTTAGTTATTTATTTATTTTTTTTAGAGACAGAGTCTTGCTCTATTCCCTGGGCTACAGTGCACTGGCATCACCACAGCTCACTGCAACCGCAAACTCCTGGGCTCAAGTGATCCTCCTGCCTCCTGAGTAGCTAGGACTACAAGTACATGCTAATTTTTCTATTTTTAGTAGAGAGGAGGTCTTGCTCTTGCTCAGGCTGGTCTTGAACTCCTCAGTTCAAATGATCCTCCCACCTCAGCCTCCCAGAGTGCTAGCCATTGCTGGATTATGTTTTTAATAAAATGAAGACCTAACATTATTTTTCCCTTTTAACATTCAAAATTCTGGGGTTTTTTTTTTGTTGTTGTTGGTTCTTTTTGAGGCAAGGTCTTGCTCTGTTGTCCAGGCTGGAGTGCAGTGGCACAGTCATAGTCCACTGCAACCTCGAACTCCTGGGCTCAAGCCTGGGAGTTAACCAGGCCAAGAAAAGAGACAAGGCATCCCAGGCAGAAGGGCGGGATGGTGCAAAGGCCAAGAGGAGGGTTAGAATGTGTTCTGCAGTATACACAGGTTATCCTCAAGAGGTGGAAGATGAAACTGTGCAGAGACTACCAGCATTTAGTGTCCTTTTTTTTTTTAAGCCAGGCAAATTCAGCAGTGGGGGGGGGGGTTGAATACCAACTTTAGTGACACTAATGTTAATGAAGTTCTGATAACACACTACCATCGGACCAGCTACACACAGTGTCTTGAAAAGCACCTAAGATAGGTGCTTTTGTTACCTTCACTTTACAGATGGGGGCTCTAACCGGAAAAAAGTGGGGGAGCAGAAGGAAGTAAGACCACCAGCATTTAAGTTTTGTCCTAGATGACTGGAGTGTTAAGAAGTTTTAAAGCAGGGAGGTGGATTTTAAAACAGGATCAGATACTGTGTTTTGCAAAGATCCTTTTGGCAGTCAGGCACAGGATAACTCAACTATCCGGAGACGATGAGTGGGTCAAAGAGCTTGCACATTTCTATGGCTCCTGATAAACATTGCCAAATAACTTTCCAAGGGGTTGCGCTAAAGGGCCGTATTTCTTGCAATTTCTTGCAAGAATTGTGAGGCAGTGTGGGCTGACTTCATTCCGCCCAGACTTCAAAACCGCACCGTCTTTCTTCCCCTCCGCCCTCAGGCGCCGGGCCTGGTAGGTCGCCTCGCGTTAGTGACTCGGGCCAATCTCCGACTCGCCCACGCAGGGTCCCGGCACTGGAGCCAGGCAGTTTTATGGCTCTCTGCGGCACCCGTCCACATTCGTCCCCCACGTGACCCAAACAGATTCGGACACTTCCGCTTCCCTTCGGCTTTCTTCTCGTCGGTGTCCCCGGCTGGTCTAGAGCCGGGTGAGTAAGCCAGCGCCCGGCCAGGAGCGTTGTGGACGAGTCTGCCCCGCGCTGACCTTTCCCACCCTCCTTCTCGCCACACCAGGTCCCCGCGGAAGCGGCGGTGGCGGCGCCATGGCGGAGCTGACGGCTCTGGAGAGTCTTATCGAGATGGGCTTCCCCAGGGGACGCGCGTAAGGGAGTCCCTCTATCCGCGGCCCGCGGGGGTGGGGAGCCGCGGACCTGTCCCGGCCTTCGCCCCAACCTGACCGTCACCATGGCTCGTGGGCGCTATTCACGGTATTTCTGCCCCCAGGGAGAAGGCTCTGGCCCTCACAGGGAACCAGGGCATCGAGGCTGCGATGGACTGGTGAGCGCTCAGACCGGGTGGCGGAGGATTGGCAACTGCTGGGAGGGGCAACCTCAGCGCTAATCCCTACTGACTTTCCCCGCCAGGCTGATGGAGCACGAAGACGATCCCGATGTGGACGAGCCTCTAGACACCTCCCTTGGACATATCCTCGGACGGGAACCCACCTTCTCTGAGCCAGGTGGACCTGAAGGTCCTGACTGGGCGACATGGTGTGATTATTCAGGAGGGCCCGAGGAGAATCTGAAGGGATAATATACTGATTGCTTGTTTGTAGGACCAGGGTCTGCTGCTGGAGAAGGCAAACCTATTTTGAGTGAAGAGGAAAGACAGGAACAGACCAAGAGGTACAGTAAGGAACAATCTCTCTAGCCTGGGCAACAGAGTGAGACTCTGTCTCAAAGAAAAAAACAAACCAAACAATCTCAATCTCCCATCTCAGAGGGTCATCTTCCACCTCTCCTGAAGGTTCTAGTCAAAGAACCCTGATCTTTCAACATTTTCTTAGTTTTTTTCTCATTTTCTTTTCCTTTTCATTCTTTAACATTTCTTGGGACACATGTTGCCTAATTTTGCTCTGAGTCCCTTGTTAATAAACTCACCTTCCTACTCCACGTCCATTTCTCTGAGCTCTTTGCTCCCTGCAACACAGGATGTTGGAGCTGGTGGCCCAGAAGCAGAGAGAGCGAGAGGAAAGAGAGGAGCGAGAAGCATTGGAACGGGAGCGGCAGCGCAGGAGACAGGGGCAAGAGTTGTCAGCTGCACGCCAGCGGCTACAGGAAGATGAGATGCGCCGGGCTGCTGAGGAGCGTAGGAGGGAAAAGGCTGAAGAGTTAGCAGCCAGGTCTGGGCAATGGGGATGTTGGATAACAGATGAGAAAGAAATCAAGATTTGTTTTGTTGACGTCTGACATACTCTCTTCCTGTCTACATTCCAGACAAAGGGTTAGAGAAAAGATCGAGAGGGACAAGGCAGAGAGAGCCAAGAAGGTAGGTGACTGGGAAGACACTGGGGGGTAATGGAGTGGGCAGGTTAGTAAATCCCCTTTTCCAGCTTCAGAGGAAAAGCATGGACTCATCAGATCTGTTTCTTCTGAGGGTGGGTGCCTGATGGAGTGTTTTCTTTGTCCTTTAGTATGGTGGTAGCGTGGGTTCTCAGCCATCCCCACCAGCACCAGAGCCAGGTCCTATTCCTTCCTCTCCCAGCCAGGAGCCTCCCACCAAGCGGGAGTATGACCAGTGTCGCATACAGGTACTGATTCTAATTCCTGTCTTGCCCCTGGGACCCCTTTTCTTGGCCTATATGGTGCCTAGCTCAGAGCTTTTTTCAGTTTAAGTTCCCTTTGCCAAATCTCTCCCTTCTTTGTAAATGACTTTTGAAATTCTATCTCCTCTACTCTTAGGAAAGATATCAAATTTCACCTGCCCCAGTCTTATTTAAATCCATACCACCCTCTTACTCAGCAGTTACTCTTTTACTTGTTCATAATGTTTTCATTTGGTTTATTACACAGCTATTTGCATGATGTGGTATTTATCAAGTTGTTTTTGCATAATCTTGTCCTTATCTTTCTTAGTGTGTGCAGGAGCTGGGAGTCTTTCTCTTCATTATTTAGTAAAGCAGAGCATAAGTGGTTGTTAATTTTGGTACTTTAAATATAGTTGTGCTGGATCAATCTAAGAGTAAGGGGGGGGGGCAGCTTTTGTTTTTGTTTTTTTTTTGAGACAGGGTCTCTGTTGCCCAGGCTGGAGTGCAGTGGTGCAGTCATAGCTCACTGTAGCCTCAAACTCCTGGGCTCAAGGGATCCTCCTGCCTTAGCCTTTCAAGTAGCTGGGACTATAGGTGTGCCCCACCACATTCAGCAACTTTTTTGTTTTTGTAGAGACAGGGGTCTCTCTGTGTTCTCAGGCTGGTCTCAAACTCCTGGCCTCAGGTGATCCTCTTGCCTCCGTCTCTCAAAGTGTTGGGATATAGGCGTGAGCCACTCACTGTGCCCAGCCCTCACTCAGTTTTGACACTCACAACATTGTATATCTCCCTCGCCCACTAGGTCAGGCTGCCAGACGGGACCTCACTGACCCAAACCTTCCGGGCCCGGGAACAGCTGGCAGCTGTGAGGCTCTATGTGGAGCTCCACCGTGGGGAGGAACCTGGAGGGGACCAGGACCCTGTGCAGTTGCTCAGTGGCTTCCCCAGACGGGCCTTCTCAGAGGCTGACATGGAACGGCCTCTGCAGGAGCTGGGTATGGCATGCGAGGCCAGAAACCAGGGCTTGGGGGAATGGGGGTGCATGCCTAGGAAAAGAAAGGATGCAAAGAGAAGGGACTTGGTAGAGATGGTGTGAGGCCAGGAATTTTGGGAGCAAAAAGCAACTGTCATTGTGGTTCAAGCCTGTTTTTCTTCCATTTTCAGGACTCGTGCCTTCTGCTGTCCTCATCGTGGCCAAGAAATGTCCTAGCTGATGGGCCTTTATCCTGCCATTCCTCTCTGACCTCTTCATCTTTGATAAAGCACTGACATCTCCTTCCTAATAAATAGAACCTCTGAGTTCTGTATATGCCTCACTCCTTCCTGAATGGCTGGGAGGGACAAAACTGAGGCAGAGGAAGAAGCGGAAAGGGAAGGCATTTAGAGTAGACCTTCCTCATCTTCAGTTTCCAACAAAGAACCTTGTTTCTAATCCCTAGGTGTGATTAGCTGCTAGAGGGAGAGGTGCTGGGGGTGGGAGAAGGACCTTGGATGACACCTTTTGCTTCTATGGGTAAGACTGCATAAGCTTAAAATCCTCACTAGCTATGTCCCTTGACTTTTTTTTTTCTTCTTCTTTTTGAGACAAAGTCTGCCTCTGTTGCTGGAGCTAGAGTGTGCTGGTGTCATCATAGCTGACCACAGCCTCCAACTCCTGGGCTCAAGTGATCTTCCTGCCTCAGCCTCCCAAGTAGCTGGGACTATAGGCATGTGCCACGACACCCAACTAATTTTTTTCTATTTTTGGTAGAGACGGCGTTTCACTCTTGCTCAGGCTGGTCTTGAACTCCTTACCTCAAGCAATCCTGCCTCAGCCTCCCAGAGTGCTAGGATTACACGTGTCAGCCACCATGCCCAGCCTTGCCTTAACTTCTTTAAGCTTGGTTTCTTCTTTAATAGCATAGGGATAATAGTGCCTGTTGCTTGTAGTTATTGTGAGGGTTACATAATACTGATATATAATGTGCTTTAGCACAGTGCCTGGCACCTAATTAGTTCCCAATAAGTATTAGCAACTAAAAGGCCAATTTTTTTTTTATGTAGCCATCTACAACATTGAGAGGAGCATTAGGGTGCATCTGCACTTCACACCTGCATCTCTTCTGCTCTAAAGAGTAAGTCACAACCACACTGGTGCTTTCCTAGTAGCACTAAAAAGTATTGAGTACTTAATTTGTACCACACACAATTTTAAGTGTTTTATATGTATTAACTGAAAACATGAAGGCACTATTATCTAGGTGTAGGTCCAGTTCTCCCACTTTAGAGATCGGGACACCAAAGCACATGATCTTTGCCCAAACTGACACTGGTAGCAAACAGTAAAACCTGGATACACACCTGGGAGGCCTAACTCCAGGGCTCAGGTTTTGAACCACCAAACTTCATGATAGCTCCTCTTAAGCACCCCACCCTACTGTCTTGCCAAATAGCTGCTGACTCTGTCCTCTCATTCTTGGACTAGGGAAGAGGCCACACTTACACTGTAAAGATCACACATAACAAATGTGTTTAGCTTACAACACCACCATCCAGCAGCTGAAAGTGGCACCAGTGCTCACATCTGAGTTTACACTTTGGTGTTACAAAGCTTTATTTAGTGTCCTGACTTTATTTAATAAGAGCAACCTTTTTTCTTTTTTTGTAGGATTTTGCATTGTAAGGAACATCCTTTTTTCAACTGCAGTCTTGCTTGGGAACCACAGGATATAGAATAGATGAAAGGGGAGTGACTTGCTTGACTTAGCTGTGACCCCACTGCTTTCTCTCATCCCCTCAATGGCACCTCCAATAGGTCCTATGACTGGATTCGGAGATTAGGAACAATTTTACATTTCTAAGTTAATCTTTTTAACAAATCTCAAGACAGTTATGACCTTTCATAGAATAGGACTGAAGTTTTTTAACATTGCAGGAGTTGAACCAAGTTCTAACTCAAAGCAAGCTCCTTTCACCACTCCTAGTAAATCAGCCTCTCTAAGCTTGTCGTAGGTCACATAATGGCCACAGAAAGCATTATGGCATATGTTAAGTGCCAGATGTCCCTCTCCAACCTTGCTCAAAGGACAGGAGCCCTGACTGTCGTCTATAGCAGTGGTCCCCAACTGTTTTAGTACCAGGGACCTGTTTCATGGAAGACAGTTTTTCCATGGGGGTAGGAAAGGAGGGGAAGGTGATGGTTTCAGGATGATTCAAGCACATTACATTTATTGTGCACTTTATTATTACTACATTGTAGTATATAATGAAATAATTATACAAACCTCTCTGCTAACGATAATCTGTGTTTGCAGCCCACCCCAGCACTAGCATCTGTGCCTCAGCTTCACCTCAGGCATTAAATTTTCATAAGGAGCCGGCAACCTAGATCCCTCACATGCACAGTTTACAGTAGGGTTTGTGCTCCTATGAGAATCTAATGTGGCTGCTGATCTGACAGGAGGAGGAGCTTATGCGGTGATGCCAGCCATGGGGAGCAGCTGTAAATAGAAGCTCCAGTGCTTGCCCACTGCTCACCTGCTGTGCGGCAGCGTCCCTAACAGGCCGCGACTGGTACCCCTCCGCGGCCTGGGGTTGGGTACCACAGCTCTATAGGCATCCATTGCTACAAGCTTTACCAGCATAGTTCTGATTTCAAGAATGTTGCTTAGTTTATCCCCGGAAGCACACTCAAATTTAGACCACATGATCTGTTTTGAAAATGTGGTCGCTATGTCTACTGTGCTTGCTTCTGCCTCTCCTGGGGAGTGGGGTAGGCAGCAGCCACAGACTACGCACCGACTTCGGGTGTCTAAGCACTGGTACACGTCCGAATTGCAGGGCTCACTCTCCGGTGAAAGAACATGATTTATTGGTTCCTTCAGTTCGCCACATCCGACCACCCTCTAGGCCCCGGAGAGAGACGCGGATGTTAAAGCAATCAGTGCAGGGTTTGGGTGGGGGGGACGTGCTCACCCAGCGGCAGGTCCCGGGACCCCGCAGAGTCCTGGCCACGACATCCCGAGTCCGGACCCCAGAGGAGAAAGGCCGCCTTAGACAAGTGCGCCCGAGTTAAGGTCCAAGCGCCCACAGGAGCAAATCCGGTCTCACGCTGACCTCCCGCCGCCGCCAACCATCCAGTTTTTCCTCCAGGCCACGTTCTCCTGCGTGGCCGCCGCCTCCTGCAGAGTGGCTAGCACTAGCTCCTGGGTCCTGGCCGCCTGGTCCCTGTGCTGCGGGTTCTGCTCCGGCATCTCCTGAGGGCAAGAAGGGAGATTCGCAGTCTGAGCACCCAGACCGGGGTTCTCCGCCCGCCTACCCCACCTCAGGTCTCCCAGTTGCTTCTACCTTCAGCATTGCTTGCTTTTGCAGCTCTCCCGGGGTCACCACAGCAAAGAGAGCGGCGCCCACACCAGCCCCCACGCCCAGCATCGCGACTGCGAGCAGCGTTTTTTTCATGGCCCCCATGGCCCAGCGCGACCAGCGAGGTGCCCCCTGGAGCCTCCCGCAGCCTAGAAAGGCAGCCACGGGCGTCTCCCCGCCCCATGCGCCGGCTAGAGCGGCCCAGAAGGGAAACCATAGAGAAACGCCCGGCTAGAGAGTGCCTGATGGGAGGATCGTTTCGAATCCATGAAGCGTTGGTCTTAAACTGAGGAGCTTGAGCGTGTTAAAAAAAGATGTTGGCACTTAGGGGCTCAGCGCGGGGCCCTTTTTCATCAGATCCGGAGTGGGATTGCTAGGGGGAAAAGTACGTGGCTTTATGGTTGCTGTGGATTTTACAATTGGTTGCTGTGGATTTTACAATTGCCCAGTTTTCTGCCTTCCGAAATTTCCCAATCAGTAGAGGACTGAGCTGTGCTCTGCAATTCCCTGCAGTCACTTGCGGGTTTTCAACACAGCACATAGCGGTCATCTAGGTACTTAAAGACATCATTCTGATCCCTTTCAGTACCTTCAGCTCTGGAACAAAAACTCAAAGCCAAGTGTACTAGGAGGGGAAACGGGTTATAGGCATATATATATAATATATATATGTATTATATACTATATATATATATATATATTTTGTTGTTTTGTTTTTGTTTGCTCTGCCCAGTGCTGTGGGACTATCATAGCTCACCACGCCCGGCTAATAATTTAAAAAATTTTTTTTCCGGGAGCAGTGGCTCACGCCTGTAATCCTAGCACTCTGGGAGGCCGAGGCGGGTGGATCGCTCAAGGTCAGGAGTGCAAGACCAGCTTGAGCAAGAGCAAGACCCCGTCTCTACTAAAAATAGAAAGAAATTAATTGGCCAACTAAAAGTGTGTGTATATATATATATATATACACACACACACACACACACACACACATATAGGGCCGGGCGCGGTGGCTCACGCCTATAATCCTAGCACTTTGGGAGGCCGAGGCGTGTGGATCCCTCAAGGTCAGGAGTTCGAAACCAGCCTGAGCAAGGGCGAGACCCCGTCTCTACTAAAAATGGAAAGAAATTAATTGGCCAACTAAAAATATATAGAAAAAATTAGCCGGGCATGGTGGCACATGCCTGTAGTCCCAGCTACTTGGGAGGCTGAGGCAGGAGTATCGCTTGAGCCCAGGAGTTTGAGGTTGCTGTAAGCTGGGCTGACGCCACGGCACTCTAGCCTGGGCAACAGAGTGAGACTCTGTCTCAAAAAAAAAAAAAAAATAAGAAAAGAAAAAAAAATTTTGTGGAGACAGGGTCTTGCCATGTTGCCCGGGCTGGTGTCAAACTCCTGGCCTCAAGGAACCCTCCCACCTTGGCCTCCCAAAGTGCTAGGATTACAGATGTGAGCCACTGTGCCCAGCTTATTATCTTTATTTTACAAATAATCTGTTGTTTTTCTCATCGTGGCATACACTTGGCACTGGTTTTTGTACTGTTTTATTTTTAACTCTGAAAACTCTGGATTTTGTGTAACAAAATCTTTAATGTTCAGACTGCATCATAGTGCTTCCGATACAAGCGACAAAAACCAAGTTAAAAGCAGATTAAAGAAGTTCATTACCTGAAGACCTTACCTGAAAACTCTGCAAGAGAAAGCACTTATTAAAGATCAAATTTTTGGCTCTCATCTGCACACGGTGTGTGAATGGGAAAATCCCACGGTTCCGAGGTTTGTAAAGCAATACATTGAAGCTGTCGAAAAAAGAGGTCTAGATGTTGATGGAATATATCGAGTTAGTGGCAATCTCTCAACAATACAGAAGTTAAGATTTATTGTCAACCAAGAAGAGAAGCTGAATTTGGACAACAGCCAGTGGGAGGACATCCATGTTGTCACTGGAGCACTGAAGATGTTTTTCCGGGAGCTGCCTGAGCCGCTCTTCCCTTACAGTTTCTTTGAGCAGTTTGTGGAGGCGATCAAAAAGCAAGACAACAACACAAGAATTGAAACTATAAAGTCTCTTGTACAAAAACTCCCTCCACCAAATCGTGACACCATGAAAGTTCTCTTTAAACATCTAACGAAGATAGTGGCCAGAGCCTCCAAGAAACTCATGTCCACGCAAAGGTTAGGGATTGTATTTGGACCCACCCTTCAGCGAGCTGAAAATGAAACAGGGAACATGGCGATCCACATGGTCTACCAAAATCAGATAGCTGAGCTCATGCTGAGCGAGTACAGTAAGATCTTCGGCTACGAGGAAGACTGACAGACAAGTTACTGAATATGTTCACATCTGTCTTGATGCCTAATATTTTTACATTTCTGTAAATATATTTCTGAAATATTTTTTTCTTTTCAAGTGACAGATGCCTCATTTTGTGAAAACTTAATGATGATTTTGTGTTTAAATTCCAAACATTCAAATAAAATAATTGACAATAAAAAAATATATATATACAGAAAAAATTCCAGGCATGGTGGCACATGCCTGTAGTCCCAGCTACTCTGGAGGCTGAGGCAGAAAGATTGCTTGTGCCGGGGAGTTTGAGGTTGCTGTGAGCTAGGCTGACGCCATGGCACTCTAGCCCGGGCAACAGAGCAAGACTCTGTCTAAAAACAAAAAACAGGCCGGGCGTGGTGGCTCATGCCTGTAATCCTAGCACTCTGGGAGGCCAAGGCGGGTGGATCGCTCAAGGTCAGGAGTTCAAAACCAGCCTGAGCAAGGGCGAGACCCCGTCTCTACTAAAAATAGAAAGAAATTAATTGGCCAACTAAAAATATATATGGAAAATATTAGCCAGGCATGGTGGCGCATGCCTGTAGTCCCAGCTACTTGGGAGGCTGAGGCAGAAGGATTGCTTGAGCACAGGAGTTTGAGGTTGATGCCAGGGCACTCTAGCCCGGGCAACAAAGTGAGACTCTGTCTAAAGGCT
>CAUYMX010063508.1:0-24728 GCA_963573855.1 Lepilemur septentrionalis
CTTTTCACCATTGTAAAGTGGCCTTCTTTGTCCTTTTTTACTTTTGTTATTTTACAGTTTATGTTGTCTTCAAATAGTATAGCTACACCTGCATTCTTTTGACTTCCGTTTGCCTTGATGATAGTTTTCCATTCCTTGACCTTCAGCCAGAAAGCATCTTTGTGGGTTAGAGGTGTTTCCTGTATACAGCAGATAGTAGGCTTGTGTATTTTTATCCACTCTGCCAGTCTATTTCTCTTTAGGGGGCAGTTTAAGCTGTTAACATTAATTGAAAGGATTGAAATTTGAGGAAGATTTCCATTCATATTGTTGGGTAAAGTCCAGTTGCTTTGTTTAACTTCTTGTGCCATCCTGCAGTTCAAGTTCTAGTCTTTCACTCTTTGAAGACTTTACTTTGAAGAATGTCTCTTGCCTTGTTTGGTGTGAAAAGCTGATCTAAGAACTTCCTGAGTGGCTGGTCTAGTCTTTGCGAATTCCAACAGAGAATGCTTGTCTGAGAAGGACTTTATTTCACCCTCAGAGATGAAACTTAATCTTGCCAGATAAAGAATTGTACGTTGGGTTTTATTCTGTTTTAGAAGATTAAGGATAGGCACCCAATCCCTTCTGGCTCATAGGGTTTCACATGAGAAATGTGCAGTCAATCTGATAGGCCTGCCTTTGAAGTTTATTTGTTGTTTTTGTCTGGCTGCACGGAGGATTTCTTCTTTCATATTTACTTTGGTCAGTCTAATAACCAAGTGACAAAGTTTTTGCCTTTTCACGTTGAGTCTCCCAGGAGTTTTGTGTGCTTCTTGTACCCTATATATCAAGATTTCTGGCTAGGTCTGGCATGTTTTCCTCCAGTATTTAGTGAAATAAGTTTTCCAGCCCTTGTGAATATTCCTATGGCCCCTCTGGTAGCCGTATCAACCGGAGGTTCTGTTTTTTTCCATAATCCCATACTTTTTGTACACTTTGGTGTTGTCTCTTGTTTCTGTGTTCCCTTTATCCTATGCTTCGTTGAGGGCATACACATAGTCTTCAAGCTCAGAGACTCTCTCCTCTTCCTTTTCTATCCTATTCTTAAGACTTGCCATTGAGTTTTGGAGCTCTTCGAATATTTTCTTCATTTCCAGGACGTCTGATTGATTCTTCTTTATCAATTCAATTTCTTTGGAGAATTTTTCATTCAATTCCTGAATCGTTGTTGCGGTTTCTCTATGTTGGGAATCAATTTTCTTTTCAATGCCATTGAGTTTTCTAACAATCCATATTTGACAATCTTCCCCTGTCAGATTAATCATATCATGTAGGTTGCTATAAGTTGGTGATTATGGAGAATTTATTTTTGGAGGTGATTTTTCCTTCTGATCCTTCATGTTTCCTGTGATCTTTGGCTGTTGTTTTGTTTTTTTTTTTTTTCATCTGGGTTCTTTGGCAAGGATCAGAGTTGCTGGGACTGGATTATGAACCACAATCTGATAGGCTGCTTCTATCTTCTTTCAATCTGCAGCAGGGAAGAGGACTGGAAGCTGAGGTAACAGTCTGGTGACCAGGTTACAGGATGAATGGCCTATTTTTGAGCTCTTCCCAGGGATGGAGTCAGACCCTTCTGTGTGAAGCACCCGGCCCCCATTGCAGGAGAGGGTGGGAGTTGCTGACTCCCCAGGTCACAAGTGGAGAGGCAACCTCCCTTGCAACTCTGCCCTGACAAGCTGGTTTCTGCTCTCCTGGCTCAGAAGGAAGACAGCTGCATAGAGAGGGCAAGGATCCAAGACCAGCCTGGCACATCAGCCACAGCTGGCTATCACCAGGTACCCCTAACCTCCCCTTCAAACACCGAACTGGAGACGTGAGAATGGGAGCCACGCGGGAATTTAGATAGACTCTGACTTTTTTTTTTCTTCCCCAAACCTCTTTGAAATGCTGGACCTGCTCGACTGGTTTAGAACTGGTAGGGGGGCTGTGATCTCTGTCAGAGCAGCCTGCAGTGTTTCCAGGCTAGGGGAGGCAATCCATCCCCTATTTAGCATCTGCACTTAGAGTCTGCACACAGCACAGCTTCTTAACCGTGTTCGCTCCGAGCCCACAGCTTCCCGACCTGCTGAGACTCCACTGTTCAGCTGCAGGGTAGCATGGTTGCTCTGTCTATTCAGAGTCTGCCAAAACCTCAATGAGTTCCCAGGGCAGGGTCTCCTCCAAGGTATATGCTCCCCGTCCTAGTCTTGGAAGCCTCCTGATGTGAAAAGGCACTCTCCACACTCACTCCTGTGGAACCGGGGAGCCCCTGCTCAGTTTGGGCCCTCCCCAAATAGAGGCGCACACCAGAGAGTTCAAAAATTTTCCCGCTCCAGTTTTTTCTCTGCATTGTCCGTCTGCCTATACCACTGTTTCCCGTAGACTTCAGCCTCTTCCCTGCTTGCATGGGCATGGGGCACGGTGGGGGAAGGATAGTCCTCCCGAGAGTCAGAATGCCCTGGCACTGCCACCGGCCAGCTGGAGTGGGAGCCGGGCTCCCTCTGTAAGGCACTCATCAGACTCTCTGTACTTCACGAGAAATTTTCTGATTCATTTCTGTTTTCACCCAGTGTCCAGTGTCCCATGCTGTTTCTCTGTAGATCCACAAAGTTGGTCCTGTGGAAGTGGAGTTCACTTGCGTGCAGTGGTCTGCCTATTTCACCACTGACTCTGAGAGCATAGAGCCAGGAGACCACCCCTATTCCGCCATTTTCCACAATCTTGTTTTCTCATTTCTAATAAAATGGGGGAAGAAGGCAGATGAGTAATATTGCTGTTGTAAAGATTAAATGAAATAATGCATAAAAAGGATAAAGCACCATAACTCACACTATGGGAGGAAATATATGTAAATCATATATCTGATAAGGGATTTTTACCCAAATTATAAAGTACACTTACAACTCAAGGCTAAAAACATAAATAACCCAATAAAAATGTTCAAAAGATCTGAACAGATATTTTTCCAAGTAAGACATACAAATGGCCAACAAGCACATTAAAAGATGTTTAGTATCATTAGTCATCAGTGAACTGCAAATCAAGCCCATAGAGATACCACTTCACACTCATTAGGATAAGTACAATCAAAAGTTACATAATCCTAAGTATTGGTGAGCATGTAGAGAAATTATAGTTCTTATGTACGAGTAGTGGGAATGAAAAATAGTGCAACTGCTTTGGAAAATAGTTTGGTATTTCCTCAAAAATATTTTAACTCATAATTTCCACTCATAGGTATGTACCTAAGTTAAATAAAAACACATATCCACACAAAACCTTGTATATTAACTTTCCTAGCAACAATATTCACAATAGCCAAAAGGTGAAAACAGACCAAGTTCCCATCAAATGATGAATGGATAAAGAATATGTGGTAATCCATAAAATTGAATATTAGTCAGCCAACCAAAGAAACAAAGTAATGATATATGCTACAACATGCATGAGCTTTGAAAACATTATGCTAAGTAAAAGAAGCCAGTCACAGAAGACCACATTATTATGATTCTATTTATATGAAATGCCCACAACAGAAAAATCTGTGGAGACACAAAGTGGTTTAATGGTTTCTTAGGGCTAGGGACAGGAGTTGTTGGCATAGGGGGATGATAGCTAAAGGGTATAGGGATTCTGTTTGAGCTGATAAAAATGTTTTAAAATTGACTCATAATGGTTGCATATATATATGAAACTACTAAACATTGAATTAGACTGACTGGGGTGGATCTCTTTGGGAGGCCAAGGCAGGAAGATTGCTTGAGGCTAGGAGTTTGAGACCAGCCTGGGCAACATGGCAAGATCCCAGCTCTACAATATGTGTATTTTTTAAATTACCTAGGCATGGTAGATTGTGCTTGTATTTCCAGGTCTTTCGGAGGCTGAGGCTGGAGGAATACAAGGCTACAGTGACCTATGCCACTGGTCTCCAGACTGAGTGACAGAGACACTATCTCTTTTAAAAAATGAAGTGTATATTTCAAATAGGTGAATGATATAGTATATTAAGTATATCCTAATAAATGCTTTAAAAAGCCTGTGTGGTAGGTGAGCATTTTAGTGACTGGAAAAAAAAAAGTATATTACAGTACCTGGAAAACAATAAATGCTCACTTAGTAGCAGCTTTGATTATTCTACCAAAATTTATTGTAATCCTCTGACCAATTAACTTTATCTGGTTCAGTATGAAGCTGAAGCAAATGATTAAATTACTGGGAAGGAATTAAATGTGGCCAATAAATCATAATGATTGAGAGAATGAACTTTGGAGCCAGACAACCATGGGTCTAGCATGACTAATATATGACCTTCAGCATATTAACTTCTCAGTTTCCTCATTTATAAGACAGACATAATAATAGTACCTGCTTCATGTAATTACCATTAGTAGTAAATGAAATGACGTATGTGTTGAGGCTAACATACAGACCGGAACACAGTTTTTGTCAGCAAAAATTAATTTTCCCCATCTTGAGTGAACACCCCATGTGTTCCAATCCCACCAAAAATTTTTCCAATGTTTGTATGTTAATAATATTTATTTTATTTTTTATTTCATTTCAGAATATTATAGGGCTACAAAGGTTTTGGTTACATAAACTGCTTTTGTAATGATTGAGTCAAAGTTGTAAGTGCGCCCATCCCCCAGATACTTTGCATTGTGATTGTTAGATGTGAATTTACTCATCTCACCTTAGTTCTACCTCCTGCTTGATTTCCAATGAATGTTATTTACATATGTGCACATAAGTGTTTATAGACTAGTTCCAATTTAATGGTGAATACACATGGTGTTAGTTTTTCCATTCTTGTGATACTTCACTTAGAAGAATGGTCTCCAGTTCCATCCAAGTTAATACAAGAGGTATTAGTTCACCATTTTTTTATGATTGAATAATTCTTCATGGTATACATATGTAACATTTTATTAATCCATTCATGTATTGATGGACACTTGGTTTGATTCCACATCTTTGCAATTGTGAATTGTGCTTCTATAAACATTCAAGTGTAAGTGTCTTTTTTATAGAATGTCTTCTTTGCCTCTGGGAAAAAAAAACCCAGTAGTGGGATTTCTGGATCATATGGTAATTCTACTTTTAGTTCTTTGAAATATCTCCATACTACATTCCATAGAGGCTGTAGTGGTTTGCATTCCCACCAGCAGTTGCGTGTGTTCTTATCTCTCCACAAACACAGCAGCATTTGCTGTTTGGGAACTTTTTAATAAAAGCCATTCTCACTGGAGATAAGTGATATCTCATTGCAGTTTTGATTTGCATTCCCCTGATGATTAGAGATGTTGAGCATTTTTTCATATGTTTGTTGGCCATTAGGCTATCTTCTTTTGAAAATTTTCTGTTCAGGACTTTTGCCCACTTTTTAATGGGGTGGTATGATTCTTTCTTGCTGACTTCCTTGAGCTATTTATAGATTCCAGTTATCTGCCATTTATCAGATATGTAGCATGCAAGTATTTTCTCCCATTTTGTAGGTTGTCTATTCACTCTAATGATCATTTCCTTGGCTGTGCAGAAGCTTTTTAATTTGATCAGGTCCCATATATTTATATTTGTTGTTGTTGTGGCGGTTGCTTTTGGGGTCTTCTCCATAAATTATTTGCCTAGGCTGATGTCCCTAAGAGGTTTTCCAACATTTTCTTCTAGAATTCTTATAGTTTCACATATTAGGTTTAAGTCTATTATCCATCTTGTGTTGATTTTTGTGAGTGGTTAGAGGTGTGGATCCTGTTTCAAGCTTTTACATGTGGTTATCCAATTTCCCCAACACCACTTATTGAATAGGGATTCTTTTCCCCAGTGAATGTTTTTGTCTGCTTTGTCAAAGATCAGATGGCAATATGAAGATGGTTTCATGTCCAAGTTCTCAGTTCTGTTCCATTGGTTTACATCTCTGTTCTTGTGCCAGTACCTTCTGTTTTGATTATTATAGCCTTGTATTATAGCTTGAATTCTGGTAAAGCGAAGCCTCCCTATTTTTTCTTTTTTCTTAATTTTGCTTTAGCTATATGGGGTCTTCTCTGGTTTCACACAGAAAGATAGTATTATTTTTCCTAGATCTCTGAAAAATGCTATTTGTCTTTCAATAGGAATTGCATTGAATCTGTAGATCACTTTGAATAGTATAGACATATTTACAATATTGATTCTGCTGATCCATAAGCATGGTAGGGTTTTCTATCTGTTTACATCCCATGCTGTTTCTTTCCTCAGTGTTTTGTAGTTCTTCCTGTAAAGGTCTTTCACCTCATTAGTTGAATATATTTCTAGGTATTTTATTTTCTTTATTGTTATTATGAAGGGTATTGAGACTTTGATTTGTTTCTCAACTTGACTATTGTTTGTGTATATGAATGCTATTGTTTGTGTACATTGATTTTGGAAACTGAGGCTTTGATAAACCTATCTATCTATTCCAGGAGTCTCTTGGCAGAATGTTTGGGTTTTTCTAGATATAAGATCATATTGTCCACAGGGAGTGATAGTTTGACCTCTTCTGCCTGTATCAGGATAACTTGATTTCATTTTCTTGTCTGATTGCTTTGGCTAGGACATCTAGCACTATGTTGAATAGAAGTGATAACAGAGCACAACATTATCTGGTTCCAGTTCTAAGTGAAAATGCTTTCAATTTTGTCCCATTTAAAATGATGTTGGATGTGGGTTTGCCTTATATGTTTTTTATTATTTTGAGGTTTGTCCTATCTGTGCCTATTTTGTTAAGCGTTCTTATAAGAAAAGGTGCTGATTTTTTCAAATGCTTTTTCTGTGTCTATTGAGAGGTTCATATGGTCTTTGTTTTTATTTCTACTTATGTGGTGAATTACATTTATAGATTTGTGTATGTTGAACCATCCCTGCATCTCTGAGATGAAGCCCATTTGGTCATGATGAATTAATTTTTAATTGCAACTGAATTTGGTTTGCTAAAATGTCATTGACAATTTTTGTATCTATTTTCAAAAGGGATATTGGGCTATGGTTTTCTTTTTTTGTTCAGTTCTTTAGTGGCTTTGGTTTCAAGGTGATTTTGGCTCCATAAATATGTTCAGGAGGATTCCTTCCTTCTTGATGTTATGGAATAATTTCTGCACTATCGAAATAAGTTCTTCTCTGTAGGTATGGTGAAATTCAGGTGTGAAACGATCTGGTCTGGGAATTTTTTGTTGAAAGATTCATTTTTACTGTTTCAATTTTTTTTACTTGATGTTTGCCTGTTCAGGAATTCTATTTATTCATGATTGAGCATAAGGAGACTGTGTGTTTTGAAGAATGTGTCCATTTCCTTAAAGTTTTCAAGTTTATGAGCATAGAGATTTTTATAGTACTCACATTCTATTTTTTATTTTCATGGTATCATTTGTAATTTCTCCTTTTTCTTTCTTGATTGATGTTGTTTAGAGTCTTTTCTTTTCTGCTTCTGGTTAATCTAGTGAGAGGCCTGTGAAATTTCTTTATCTTTGCCAAGAACCAACTTTTTGTTTTATTTATTGTCTGTATAATTCTTTTGTTATGAATTTTATTTAGTTCTGCTCTGACCTTGGTTATTTTTTTTTCTGCTGCTGGATTTAGTGTTGGTTTGCACATCCTTTTCCAGTTCTTTGAGATGATTCATTAGATTGTTGATTTGTGATTTTCTGTCTTTAGGATGTAGGCATTTATAGCTATACGTTTTCCCCTCAGGACGGCTTATCTGTATCCCACAGATTTTGATAACTCATGTCTCCTTTATCATTTAGTTAAAAAATCTTTTAATTTTCATCTTAATTTCCTCCTTGACTTGACTATTGTTCAGCCGTAGGTTGTTTTGTTTCCATGACTTTTTGTAGAGATGAATGTTTCTGTTGGAGTTGATTTCTAATTTTATTTCACTGTGTTCTGAGAAGATGCATGGTATAATTTCTATTTTTTTTTCTTTGTTGAGACATGTCTTGTGGCCTAGGATGTGTTCAGTCTTAGAGAATGTTGAATCATCTGATGAGAAGAACGTATATTCAGTGCTTTTGGGGTAGAAAGTTCTGTATATATCTGTTAGGCCCATTTGTTCTTGAGTTCTGTTTAAGTCCATTGTTTGTTTGTATTCTGTTTCCAGGACCTATCCAGTTCTGTTAGAGGGGTTTTGAAGTCCCCAGCTATTACGGTGCTGCTGTTTATCATTTTGTTTAGATCAAGCAGGATTTGCTTTATTAATCTGGGCACACCTATGTTAGGTACGTAATTTGTAGAATTGTTATGTCTTCTTGTTAAATCATTCCCATTAACATTATATAATACCTATCTTTTTTATTTCTTTACTTTTGTTGATTTGACTTCTATTTTATCTGATGTGAGGATGGCTATACCAGCTTTATTTTGGTTTCCATGTTCATAGAATATTGTTTTCCATCCCTTCACCTTGAGCCTGAATGAGCCCTTGTGAGTTAGATATGTTTCCTGTAGACAGCAGATACTTGGCTTGAATTTTTTTTTTATCTATTCAGCCAGGCTATATCTGGTCAGTGGTGAATTCAAGCCATTCACATTTATTGAAATAATTGATAAGTGGGGATGATTTCTGTTCAACCTGTTGAGTCCAGCTTTATTGCTTTGTTTTATCTCTTGAGCCATTATGGTATCTGGGCTTTGTCTTTTAGTGTTAAGGTGATTTTATACTGGTGGGTATCTAGTGCACTGATCTCCATATAATGTGGTTCTGATTACTTCCTGCAGGGTAGGTCTTGTCTTGACAAATTCCCTCAGTGTTTGCTTGTCTGAGAAAGTCTTTATTTCTCACTCATACATAAAACTTAGTTTTGCAGTATACAAAATTCTAGTCTGGCCATTATTCTGTTTGAGAAGACTTGGAATGGGTCTCCAATCCCTTCTGTCTTGTAAGGTCTCAGTTGAGAAGTCTGCAGTTAGTCTGATGGGTTTTCTTTTGTAAGTTACCTGATGCTTTCACCTTACAGCTCATAAGAATGTCCCCTTTGTGTTTATTTTGGCCAGTCTGATGACTATATGTCACGATGTTTGCCTCTTTGCAATGAATCTCCCAGGAGTCATTTGAGCATCTTTTACCTAAATATTAGACTTCTAACAATGCCAGAGAAATTTTCCTCAATTATTTCCTCAAATAGGTTTTCCAACCCTTGTGTTTTTCTTCTTTGCTCTCAGGGATGTCTATGGTTCTTTTTGTTAGGCCTCTTTACATAATCCTGTATTTCTTGTAGGCCTTCTTCTTTCCTCTTATTTCTCTGCTCTGTTTTACTGACTTGTTAAATTCAAATATATTTTCTTAAATCTTTGAGATTCTGTCTTCTGCTTGATCTAACCGATTCTTAAGGATTTCCACTGCATTTTGTATTTTCTTGAATGAACTTTTCATTTTCAGAAGTTCTGTTTGATTTTTCTTTAATAATTCAATTTCTTTAGTGAATCTTTCATTCATTTCCTTGTTTTGTGGTTTATTTGTGTTGGGTTTCTATTTTCTCTTGAATTTCATTAAGTTCCCTTACAATCCATGCTTGAATTTCTTCATCTGTCATTTCAGTGTTCTGATTTTTGTTGGTATCCATTGCTAGAGAGTGGGCATTCCCTTTTGGGAGCGTCCTTTTACTCTGATTCTTCATACATCCAGAGTTCTTTTACTGATTCCTTCCCATCTGGAGCAGCTGTTGTTTCTTACCTTTGGATTTTTGTTTAGACAATTACCTGCCCAGTTTAGTCTCTGAGCCAGTAGGTGGTGCTTGTGGGTGAGAATCAACACACCCTGTATGATGAGTCAGCAAATGCAGTAAAAGCACGTGCAAATTGACCTCCATGTCAATAGGTGGTGCTTGCCAGGAGGAACATCCTGCAATGTTTTTTGGGGGTCCTGTAACCAGCTCTAGTTCCTATGGAGAAACACTCTACTTCCTCAGGTGGTGGGTGGGGCCCTGGTACTTCCAGGTGTGTCCTTATTCTCCACCACAGCAATGGGCAGGCGGGGGAGCAAGTCTGGGCAGAACTGGGTTGGGTGAGCCTGCCCTCATGCTCCTCAAATGCTGGTAAGGGATCTGCTTCAGCAGGGGTCAAAGGTCCACCCCACACCTCTGGGCAAAGCTGCCAGGGAGGGGTTGAAGTGACCCCACTCCACCAGAAAGTCTTCATGTGGAGACAAAACTGTCTGAGTCCCACAGTCTAACAGTCTGGAGCAGGCCTCACTCCTTTCCACCTTCCCCTATCTTTTGATTTCCTCCAGGCCTCTGCTGGCAGGCAAGATCTCAAGCTAGGTGAGCTCCCCTACAACTAATGCAGGCCAGGAGGTTTCCTGGACAGGATCCTGGACTGAGCTGTGAGTGCAGCCCACCTGTGGGAAGAAGGGTGCCCCATAAATGCACCACAGCTAGGATCCGCACTACATTTTCCCCACAATCTGTTCCTGCAGGCACCAGCACCTCCTGAGACTAATTCACAAATATCCCCTCTGTGCTCTTGGGCAATACAGTCAAGACCTGGGCGTATGGGGTCTGGCCTGTGTACCCATCCCCAGGGGCCTGGAAATCAATCCCTGACGATAGCAGGGAAAAGTATGGTGTTCCCAAATCACCCTCATTGTTCCCAAGCCATTTTGATATCCTTCTGCCTTGGGGCATGTCCTGCTCTTATGGGGCCTCAGGCAAGCAGGGCCAGGGAGGGCCAGTGGGTAGGGAGCTCACAGTCTGAGCACCACTCAGTCCCCTGAATAACCCCAAAAGAAAAAAGTCTGAGCCCTGCTCCTTGTGGGAGCCTCTGTGTGGCAGTTCTATTTCTCTCATCAACCATGTGTGGGAGAGGGGAAGAGGAAAAAAAGAGTCTGGGTGGAGGAAAGTCATCACTCTTGTTCTCTCTGACTCTCTCTCTAAGAGGCAGTTCCCCCAGAATGACCAGGCTCTGGAGTCACACAGATCACCCGGGACCCATTGGATCCATGTGGCTCCTGCAATCTGAGCATCTCAGAAGTTGATCTCTGCCAATATGTTTCTCCTTCCAGTTTTGCTATGCAGCCTTTTCCCATTGAGTCTCCTGAAGATTCTGGCACCTTTCCTTCAGACTCTCATCCAACCTATGTTTGTCTGTCTGTTTGTTTTTTCTCTTTCATATAAAACTTCTCCTCCTTACTAAGACTCTCTGGCTGGTGGTGTCTCTGGTCTGCCATCTTTGCACTTTTCAACAATTTTTATTTTAAAGGTCAAAATTTTCTTGGAAGTTGCTTCTAATAATGTTTCACTGTTTGAACGTTGTCAGCTGCCAAAATGTCAATTATTCCAAAAGGCTGTATATTTATTCTTATTGTCCTCTACAAGTAACTTGTTAATGGATACAAGTCACTGATGCTGGTTGAGTTAGTAGGTATTCTTTGCTTTAATCAGGCACAGGTGCATCTTCGCTGCTCACTTTGGCTACCAATAAAAAATTGATCATTGAAAATTCAATGGAATGAACATGATTCAATGAATATGGCTGCCAACATTAGGAGTAAAACTGCTACTAGCTAATTCAAAATTGTGCTATTGTGAAGTCTTCCACTGCCCATGTCCTTTTTTCTTCAGATTTACTCCAAATCAGTGACCTTAAATAACTAAAGATGAAATAAAACAAGATGTTAAAAAACATGTCAAGATGTGCTTGGAAATCAATACATAGTTGCTTTTATTATAAAGAAAGGAAGATGAAATCTCCACAAAATCCCTTTTGGAACAAATCATGTTCTTCACTTCAGGGATTAAAGAGAAGAGCGACTTTATCACAACTGTATATCATCCATCCAGATGTGTGACTTTTTCTTCAAATATATAAAAACTGCCAAATTTAATTCTATAAACTAGAAACACATTCACTGAATTTAAAGGTAACCATATGGACTTTTGTAATCAAGTGTAGATTATTCTACAGTGTAAGAAAATACATTTTTATACCTTCTAATTTTATTCAGAAATGTAGCAAAGGAAATTGGCCATAAAAGTCTCAGTCTTCATATATAGCTCCAAAGTTATGCTTTAGCTCTGGAATTTTAAGTGTTTTAAACTAACTTAACAGAAACATTAACAAAAGCAAAATATATGTTCCAGGCTGTTTTGGAGAAAGCTGTGCCCAGCAGAAAGTCTCTACACAGAGAATGGCACATGGCAAGTATGTTGCTTTCTTGGCAAGGTTTAAGCATGTGACAGGCCAGTGTGAGAATTTTAACCCTCAGAAGAAATGTCATAATGCTGCTTCTGAGAACAGGATGGCCTGAAGGTCACAGAGATCGCCCCAGAGAGGAAAATGTCTTCCAAGATTCATTCTTGTCTGGTAGCATTATTTCTATTCACTCCTCCTGTCTCCTATGTTAATTCATTTAACTCATTCACAGTCACGGATTCTCTTCTTGGCTTTGTTTCCTGTGAAATGCCTCTTGCCCATTATCTTACTGGGCTATGCCAATGTCACTGCCTTGCTGATAAGCTTCTCTACCACAGTCCTCAGGGTCACCTCATCTTTGCCCACCGCCATGCCATTACCCTGAACACTTTCTTAATGTTAATTAGTACTAATGTCATTAGAGCTAACATTTATTGATCTTTAACCATGTGCCAGACACTGTTCTAAGCACTTTACGTGCATTGCCTTAACTGATCCTTCCAACAACCCTATGATAATAACAGGTATTATTGTTAGCTCTATTTTACCAATAAGAAAACTGAGGCTCAGAGAGGTTACATGGTTTGCTGAAAGATGAGAAAGTAGAAGCCAGCAGAGTTAGTATTTGTACTTAGAATTTGTGATTCAAAATATTACACAATACTCTCATTCATTTTTTATCTTTTGTTAAGTTTTAGATGAAAGACATAGTAACTTATTGTAATTTACATTTCTTAATTTCTACTGCAGCAAATATAGAATGCTCCAGGATACACAGGACATGATATATTGCATGTGTTTTCTTTGTTTATTCTTTTTCAAATAAAATTTAATCCAGAACCTTAGAAATTAGAATTTAGGAGAAGCAAAGGTGATGTTATATGGATAATGAAGCTGATCTTTATAAATAGCATGGCTTTTCTTGCTTTCCAGTGTCACTGTTGAATGCGGTTCTCCACAAGTTTTCAGGAACTGTTGTTAAAGTTGGCTGTAGGAATCTCCTTCCCAACAATGATTCTCAGGATCTCAGTGTTGAGGCTCTCCCATCACTGTTCTTTAAACCACAGCACTAAGTGTCCCACCTCCTCCAGTCATTGGCATCCAACGCCCTGCCACCTGGAGGCACAGCTCATGAGGTCAGTATAACTCTCTGACATCAGTAGAACTCATTATTCCTTGTCTTTTCTCCTAGTTTCAGAGTACCAAATTTCCCCTGGTCAGGACTACTTTCTTCTTGAACTGTTCAAATAACACAGCCTCCAAATCTCCCCCCAAAGATTGGTCAGATAAATCTTCATTCCTTCTTAGGGCTAGTCTTAGGGGTTGCAAATTTTAGTTCTACAAGTCCAGCGCAGAACTGCAAACCAAACTTAAGTTCTACAAGCCAAATTAAGATGTCTTTCAGAAAGCCCTCACAATTTTTTTAACATTAGTTTCCAATAAGTAAAACTTGGAAGCTTTTACGTAAAAATGCAGAGTTACTAATTCTTCCTGCCCCCCAAAATCTGGCAACATGTGTCTACTTTCCTCACAAGGGAACAATCTACTTGAGCCAGTACTAACCACTGTCTTTAGACAAGCCATGCACATTCTATTTCACTACTTGGCTGTTTCATTTTCTTCAATAGACTGCCTGACCTGTATAGATATTTGAGTTCATGACTTTGAATCTAGGACTTCTAAACCAAAGTCAATTTAGTGTTGATTCAAGGGCAACTGGAACTTCTGGTTTTGGGGATTTTTTTGTTTGTTTTTTGTAAGGTGGGGAGTTGCTGATACATAAAAGAGCTGTTAATGTACCCCTACCCAAAGATAAGCCTAAACATTAAGGACAAAAGTCCCAGCTAACACTCCTGAGGGGTTAGTATTAAATATTATATAATATCTAGCACACAGTGGGTGCTCAGTAAATATTTGCTGAATGTATGGAGATTTCATTTCTTCCTTTTCATTACTGTCTAATACAATGAGAAAATATACTAAGTAATTTGCCAGTAATTCGTCCTATTACACCAGTAAAATTAGAAAATTTTTCCTCAGTTAATTGATCACATCTTTTTTTTTTTAATTCTTGAAGTTATCCAACCCAATTTTCACTCATTTTCCTATTGGAGCATTTATATTTTTCATAATACTTTCTAAAAGATGTTTATATATTAATAAACTCTTGTATGACACATAAGTCACATTTTTTTTGGTTATTTATCTTTTTATTTTATCTGTGCTATTATACAGAGAAATGTTCATTATTTTTATTGAGGAAGGGCCTTGCAGATTTGAAGCACACTTACTCTACAATGATGATAATAGTGATGTCAACAATAATAAAATCAATAGATTTTTGCTTTCTTGTTTTACTTTCACTACCCTTGTGGGCAAATGGTAATGGTGGATAGAATAACCCTGCAAGCTGCTGAGATTATGCTGATTTATTACAATACACATAAGGAACAAAGAGTGTGAATTTCTGCCCTTCTTAGCTCAAAGTTCCTTACAGAGACTGATGCCAAATGATAGAATAGTTGAGACAATATATATTTCTAACCATATGATTTCTATAATAGCTTAAACTAAGTCAATGGAAGAAGAGGCCAGTCAGCAGTGCTCAGAATTTCCCTCTGGATCCAACAGACTCAAGCCAACACTTGTATATAGAACACCAATTGTCATCCTGATGTCAATGGCACAAGTCCTACCCAATTTCCTCCAACTTTATTTCCTTTAAGTGGAATTAATTTGACCAGGAGATTCTCTGCTTAAATTACTCTTTACTTTCAGGGCTAGCAAACTTTTTCTGTAAAGGACCAGATAGTAAATAGCTTAGCCTTTGTGAGACACAGGATTTCTGTTGCTCTTCCTCCTCTTCCTGCTCCTCCTCCTTCCCCTTTTAGTCTTCTTATTCTTCACAACACATTAAAACTATTTTAAAAACATTCTTAGCTAACTGGCCATGCAAGAGAAGATCATAGGCCATGTGTTGTCAATCTCTGGTTTATTTAATTTACTTGTATTTTTTTTATTTATGTGATGCCATTAGCTTAGAGAGTAGAACATGAACAAACACAGAAACATTATTTTAGTAATAGGCAACTTCTGTTTACCCCAAGACAACTACCTGTTCACTGTTTTAATAGGCATCCCAGATTGGGTGTTATTTGCTGACTGTGCTGATATTGACTCAATCCAGCTTGAAATAATTAATTGTACATGTCTCTTCCTATCATCTTTCCTCTATGTGTTTCTCTTCTTCACATGGTGTTCTTTTCATAAGGACACTGTTTATATTGTAGTAGGGGCCCACCCTACTCCAGTATGACCTTAAGTTAATAATTACATCTGCAGTTACCTTACCATTATGAGGTACTAGGAGTTAGGGCTTCAACATATGAATTTCAGGGAAACACAGCTCATCTAAGATTTCAACATATGAATTTCAGGGGGAACACAGCTCACTCAGTAACATCGGGGCTTTATTTTTTTTTTTTAAAGAACCAGCTGTTAAACATTTACCAGAACGCTACTGTCCATAGGCCTGATATAGCTCTTTCTCAATTAGGACTCCACAGAGGGATGAGAGGTGAGCAACTTCAAGAGAAAAGCAAACACTTGATGATTGTAAGTAACTAGTGATAAATAATAGTACTATGAGCCCAGTAGTTTTCTTAACATAAGGTACCTTAAAAATGTAGAACAAGTAGACAAAATTTTCCCGCAAGATAAGAGTTTACCTAGGAATACATTGTCCATGTCTCATTATAAGGCATCAGAAATGATGACTGCAATGTCTGTTAGACGACTAAAATAGTTGGTGACTTTTCAAACATACCTGACTTCAGTTTAGAAAGTACAAGAATTGAATCAATTTTGTTTAGTTATCATTAAAACTTGATTTTACTAAATATGCATAGCAATGATAACATTATAGCAGTATATCCACCTGAGTCTAAAACAGGTCAATCTATGAATGAATCTAAATATTTTTTTTAAAAATCAGTGAAACTGGTAAATCTGTGCTTATCAATGGAATTTTCTACTTTTTAATCAAACAACTACTCTGATATCACATTGGCCACAAGATAATACTTCAACACATGTTAGATGAGTAGACTGAAATAGAGGGGAATAGAGAGAGTGCATTCAGAGCCACATAGATTTTTTTTCAGAAATAGTGACTGAGCAAAGTCATGTAAGGTTTCTATGGCAACAGAGAGCCTAAAATAACTTTGCCTGAATAAAATCAAGGCTTCAGTTTGCCCCTCCAGAGTCACAGGGCATTTTGATTCTGAAAACAACCCTTAAGGTACAAGGCAGGCACTGTATGAGAGCTCTATTGTATTTAGATAACAAGCAGCATGTTACCTTTACTCTTCGTGTTGTTTGGGAACACATAGTGGACTCAGATTTCACTTGCAATGCCATTTTGTCCATTGTATTTTGGGAAAATTCTTTTTCTTATATTAAAAGCTATGGCAATTACTCCCATGGCCAAATAGTTGAGATAAAGCTATTGTGATATCTAGCTGGACATATTTGATGGTTTAACTACTCTACTTAAAAAAATTAACAATGCTCAGTGTGACTCTTTTCTTTTCTTTTCTTCTTTTTTTTTTAATGGACACTTAGTGATTGAGCCAAAATGCCTTATCAACTGTCTGGTCATTTTGGTCATCAAAAACATCACCAAAAACTTTCCCATGATCTACTATAAGCCTCGCAAAGAAGCAAAAAGGGATTATAGATATACGATTATGTTTTTTTCTTATCCTCCCTACCTCAAATAGTGCTTAGCAGTTAGTTAATAATCAATATAAATTTTGAATAAATGAATCAATTGGTCAGAAAAATAACAAAAGAAAAACAGAGATAGGTATTTGCCTTATCATGGAGGCATTAAGTCTAACAAAATAAATTACAATTTAAACTCAGAAAATGTCTCTATTATTAATATAATGTATTTGGGAAACAAAAATACACAACAAGTCAGTCAAAATAAAGTTAAATTTTAAAGCATTTATAGGTAAAGTTCACTACATTTTCTCTATTTTATAGAATGAATTAATAGGGTAGTATTTAGTTGAAAATATTTTTATATATTTAGGCCTTGCTGATATGCAATTCCAACCTCAATCTCCAAAGAAATTAATCACATTTAATGCGTTCATTGGCACAATGACATAACTAAAGCGAATAGGTGGATACTCATTTTGCCAATGTCATTGGAATGTGTTTTTGCCAAGTTCTGAATAATATTACTTAACAGCAACGCTAAGACAGATGACGTATGTATGTCAGTTAAAGGAATTTCTTTCACTCAACTTAAAACAATTAAATGTGTAGTAAAGTCTGTTTCTATATGTATAAAGTAAATATATTACTTGGAATCTTATGTCTATTCTGAATCCAACTGTGATTGGTCATGTTTGTTTCAATTTTGGAAAAACAAACATAGGACTTCATAGGTACATTACCCTAAACCTGTATTAGTGACTATGGTAGAGAGAATATTTGCTGTCCAAAGATACCCACATTTTAATTACCAGAAACTGTAAATATATTACTTTACATGGCAAAAGGAAGTTTGTAAGTACAATTGAGTTATTGATCTTAAGATGGAAAATGTATCCTAGATTATCCAGGTAAGATCAATGAAATCACAAGTGTCTTTAAATGAAAAGGAGGAAGGCAAAAGAGTGAGAACTATAGAGATGGCATCACAGAAAAGGCTATATTGGCCATTGATGGCTTTGAATATAGAAGGGAGCCACAAGTCAAGGAATGTGGGAAGCTCTAGAAGCTGGAAAAGGGCAAGAAAAAAGATTTTCCCCAGAGCTTCCAGAAAGGAACATAGGCATACAATTTTATTTTAGCCCAGTTGATGCTCATTTTCAATTTTTGAATTTCATGACTGTAAGAAAATAAATTTATGCTGTTTTAAGCTGTTAAGTTTGTGGTAATTGGTTACAGCAGCCATAAGAAACTAATAGAGTGACTCAAGGAGAATGTGTATGGAGGAAAAAAGGAAGATGGCATTGTGCATGTTTTCAGTAACAAGGCCTAGTTAACACAATTGTCAACCAACTAGGGATGGTTTTTTGAGGAATCAAAAGAGACAATAGAGGTATGAGAATACAGCAAGTCTTCTCGTTAGTTAAGAAAAATCATGTAAACCAAAATCATGTGAACCATTGCCTAGACTGAGGCAAGAAATTAGTTTGGAGTATAGTAGGGTGAACCTTTAATTAATCTGTGCCTAAATAATATAGGTAATGGAGTATTTTCCAGAAAAAGAAAAGAAACTTTATGGCAAAAATCTTCTGTAGAAGCAATAATATGATGTTGTGAGTTTGACAGCTCAGATTAGCTGAATTCAGCTCAAGCTGCATAAACAATTGCATAAAAATCCAACATGATATAACTCTAATTTGATATATTAATATTCTTTTTTCACTACCAAGAAGTGGTTGATATGAAAACAGGGATTTACATGCCCATAGTGAGGTAAAGATGAAATCAACATTTCTTTACATGTAGCAGGGAAGTCTTCAAGGAGAAGGAAAGGAGTATACTTTAGCAGGTTAAAAGGAGGGGATCATAGCCATTACAGGCATGACTTGATGTAATCACAGAGGCGGAAATGACATGGTTACCACTGAAAAACAGAAGGGAAAAGCAACTCAAAGCTTTCAGATATGAACCTATTCATATTTTCTGGATCTATGAGAGAAAGTCATTACATTTCATGCTGGCATAGCAGTGAGATTCCATACAAGACAATCCTAAGAGAAGTATTAATACATGCACACTCAATCCCATTCACCTGAATAAGGATAATACATCTCAATCCCTGAGAAAGATATTTATTCTTAATGTATACTTAAATTAACATAGAGAGTCAATGTTATAGTTGAAGAAATAAACCTCTGCTATTCCTTTAGAGATGTAAGAAAACTTGAAGGAATTGGGGGAGCTCATTGGTATCAAATGCTTTCAAAATGGCAAAGAAATAATCTAATATGCTTGGATTTATGTTCAAAGTAGAAGTGAGTCTGACTTGAGACAGGACAACAAAGTGGAAATGGCATCAGGCTGTGAAGCAGGAGACTTGGGTTGTATTTCTGACATTAGCACCAACTGGCCACTGAATCTTCAGTAAGTCACTTTTCCTCTCTGGGTTTCAATTTGTATATTTTGAAATTGACAGGAGTTAAAATAAATTTATAAAAGTTAAATTTTGAGGAAACATGCTTCTGTTACTCTCCTCTTCCAGCCAAGGCAGATATTCATACTGGTTCACTGTACCCTTTTCCCTGAATCCAGATAAAGCCTCATAATCTTCAACCCAGCAATTCAGGCAGCCACTACCAGACCATCAGCATATCAGGGTGAAACTTATTCCCCTTCCTTGAAATGATCTCAACATGGCTTCCAGTTCTAAAAACTTATGTTTCTGTGTTTTTCTGATTTAATGATTTCTGCTCTAGCTATTTAAAAATAGACTTGATAAGAATGGATCTCCTTCTGGAATTGAGGTCTTATGATCTGCAATCAAACAAGGTGAGTCAGATAATTTCTTTATGGCCAGTTTTTACACAGAAAGTCAGAGGGATAATTAGAGTAATATTTTTAGTGTTTATGGCTGGCTTTAGGAAAAAAGAGTTTCTGGTTTCTGTGACCCACTCCAGTACCTCTAGCCTGATTTTAGTGCTTTTAATGTATCATTCTCTCCTGCCATGGTGTTATTGTATATACTGTTTCTTTCATTTGGAATGTTCTCACATACCTATACTCTTTACCCAGTTAGGGTCTACAGATGTAGTCCAGGTCACGCTCCTTGCTATCATGTTCCATATAACCATGTTCTTGACCTTAATATAATTTACCTTAGATTGGAATGATAACTATGTGATTGTTTGATTAATATTTATCTCGCCTATTAGGTAATAAAGATTCATGAGAATCATGTCTGCTTTTGCAACATTGCGTCACAATTGCCTAGCATGATGAGTATCAAATAGTTCATCAATAAATATTATTGAAGGAGTTAAGGAGTAAATTTAAAAGTATATTAGAGATGTAAAAATTTTACATGTTCTCATAAACATAGGATAAATTTCTATAAACCCATTTCTAACCTAAAATGAAGACTCTGATATGATATTTTAATTAACTTCCTCTACAATTATAAAAGAAGACTAACATCAGTATTGCACTTAGTAAGAGTTTCTTTTTTATAAAAAATGTTGAAGCACTGGAATTATATTATAACCTTATGATGAAACCAAATTAATATGCTCTACATCTTGATCTCATCATCAAATCACCTTTCATTTGAATAATGATATGTCTTCACTGAGACATGGTTTTATTCTAATTTCAAATGTCTTCCCATGGGAGAATGGTGTGAGTATCTATTCAAATGATATCAAAGACTTAAGAGATATTATGGACTCTGTGGAGAAATTTATTCACTGATGTATTTTGATAGAAAATTTCCTCAGAGACTTTTTTTTTTTTTGCATTAGAAAGTATTGGGTCAGTCTTTGCGGCAACAAATCACCTTTATGCTCTTATTTAAAAATCCTGATCTCTCTCAGTCTTCTTTGGCTATAACAAAAACAACAACAAAGAAAATGGTTTCCTTTATTTAATTACACATATTGTATCTTGTTCTTATTCTTAAATTATGGGAAACATGAAGGTTGGTTAGTTCAAGATTATAGGATGAAGGTATAGATGCTACTAGTGCTGAATGATTATAGCCTGCAATTGGGCCAAAGGAGAACCAAAAGCAAACTAAATTGCATGGTAGGACATAAAATTCATACAGGGCATAGCATTCATAAGAAAAAGTAAAATAAATTATGGGAAAATTATAGGCTCTTTACATGTAAAATGAAAGTGTCAAAATTAAGAAAAATAAAAATTAAGTACTTCCCTAGTTCTTTTTAAATGAACATGTATTCTACGAAACTTATTTATAGCTACGCCCATCTCTTCCCATGTCTGTCCCTTGACGCATTCTTCAAAAAAGACCTTTTATGAGACTTTCCTATTCATAATCTTTTAAACCATAACCTCCCAGAATAATTCAAAAATTTTTAGGAGGGCACTGAAATTTCTTTAACATAATTTTCAAATTGTTTCAAGATCTGGCCCAAGCTCAGCTCTTGCCAACTGACATTCAAATCGACACAAATGGTGAACTTTTACAGTTCCCAAATAGACCTTTTTCTTTCTTGCGTCTCTGCCTCTGTGCTTGAGCTGGGAATATTCACTCTCCTGCTAGTCCTAAAAAGACCAAATGAATCAATAATCTCTTTTACTGCCTCACCTCAGAAAAGCCTTCTCTGGCACTCCAATTTTGGGTGAGAGGCTGCTGTCAGAACCAAGAGGAAACTTCCCTCTTGCCCTCTGAAGGTTCACTGAAAATCACTGACAAGGCAGATTAATAGAAGAAAAAATATACAAATTTTATTAATGTGCACCTAGGAAACTTCAGATTGAAGACTCAAAGATACAGGAGAAATTGTCCAATTTTATGCTCAGGTTCAATAAATTATGGGCAGCTGTGTAGAAATATGACTGAATAAAAAGAGTATGATCTAATGTTAATAGATTAAGTTGGGAAATCCAGCAGGGCCTGTCTGTCTAGATTCTTCTTGGCCTCACTATGCAGCATTTCTTCCTTCTGAGTGTTGGGCAGGACTCTTTCTGGAATTGAGGTCTTATGACCTGCAATCAAACAAGGTAAGTCAGATAATTTCTTTATGGCCAGTTTTTATACAGAAAATCAGAGGGATAAATAGAGTAATATTTTTAGGGTTTATGGCTGGCTTTAGAAAAAAAGAGTTTCTTGTTTCTATGACTCACTTTGAGGAAGAGGGATTCTAATTTCCGTGGCTAGCCTCAGCAGAAAATGGGACTGAGAGACAGGAGGACAGTAGAATTCAGAGAAAATCATTTGCTTCTGAGGCCTTTATTTTAGGGTATTGTTTTCTGAGTCCCATCACTGATCATGTGTTCCTGGGTCACATATGGAAATAAATAAGCTATATTCCTATAAATACAAGGCAAAATAATTTCCATTTAGGGTTAAAAAGCAAATTGTCTATATAATTAATAATATGACTTCATAGTGGAACTAAAAAGGCTATGCATGTCACCTATTCAGCAAGATTTTGCCAAAGAGAAGTTACTCCCACAGTATAAGATGGCCATATTGGCAGGGCTGATAAGTTTAGGAATGACACTCCACTGAGTAAATTGCAGCTCATCTTGAAAGGGAACCAGAGCAGCAATTTCCTTCATAGTAACAGTAGGAACTGGTCATTCAATCAACATTACTAGAGATAATGATGGAGGTGAATGCTTTTTCTATAAACACCATTGTATCAGTGTTTGATACATTGAAGTTCTGGAAGTCACTGATAGTAAGACTCTAATCTCCTTTTCCCAGGGACCTGACACTTAAATTGGAATGTTTGCTTAACCAAGCTGCAAATTCATTCCTAACTATCACTTAAGGAAGGAAATGACATGTAAATCAGCCTACAGTTATGACACCATTTCCTCACTCATAAGAACACATACTAACATTTCATTTCTAGCCAATTTGTCAAAATCCTGTGTGACTCACAAAATGTAAAAATTCTGTGATTTACTCTTGAAATTAGATTAAAATCTCTACTCCATGCATATCAATGACATCAACAAAAACAGTTACTGTTTCAGAATTTTTATATTTGTGGAGTTTAGCATCAGCAATTGGTAGAAAACAGTGGAGAGAGGGACTAAAGCATTTGTCTTGGGCTGAATTTACATAGAAATCTCACAGTTTTTTTTTTCCTAGAGATGCTTATTTGTAAGGCATTTGTGGGGCAGTCTAATGAATATTATGGTGCTCTAAGCCCCCTCCTCCAGATGGCTTGGCATCACTATTCATTGTAAAACCTGTGCCATGCCTAACATACAACTTTAGGAAGGAATAAATTAGCATATTTCTAAGTGTGGAGACCTGGATTCTTGCCTTAAATTTTCTTGTAAGTAGTTGGGTGATTCTGAATAAGTTATTTTTCCTCCTTGAATTTCAGTTTTCTTTTTTTCTTCTTAAAAATTAGGGCATTGTGCTTTATGACCCAATGGTGTCTTCCAGTTTTAATATTATATGCTATAAATGTATTAGCTTCAGTGGGGTCCAATGCTTTTTATATTGTAAAAATCCAAATCTTGGTCTGAAACATTCAATGTCATGAATTTCCACATCCTATTATACTCACCAGTAATAGTAATTACTGAACATATACTATGTAGTAGGCTATGCGCTAAAAGCTTTGCATATATTAAATTATTTGTTTACCACAACAACCCTGGGAAGTAGGTGCTAGTATTATTTCCATTTTTCAAATGAAGAATCTCAGAGAGGTTAAGAAACTTGACCCAACTAGAAAGTAGCAGAATCCAGATTTGAACAAGGCACATGATGTTACCTCTAAGCCATATTACCTCTAATGAGTGTAAAAGGAATAATAATGATGAATATAACATTAATATAAATTGAGTTGTACTACAGATGGTAACTTAACAAGCTTTACCACAACTATGAAAACAAGTTGAGTGGACAGTTTATAGATAAAGAATTAATCATTTACCACTGTTACTCCCTGACGCTTTAGAAGTCTTTCCTCTACATGTACAAGCTTTTTATAATGAAGCCAGCAATATAAATTCAGGTTAGCTCATTTGTTCTAGAGTTCTGTTTAAGTACCTTGTTTCGCTGTTTATTTTCTTTTATTTTTCAGGAAGATATATTACTTTTAATTTTTCTTCCAGTATTCAGTATTTCTAAAAATGTAAGAATAATTTTTTTGTTGTTTGGAGTATCTGTCCAATTCTGTTAGAGGGGTGTTCAAGTCCCTGGCTATTACGGTGCTCTTTTTTATAATTTTGTATAGATCAAGTAGGATTTGCTTTATGAATTGGGGTGTACCTATTTTAGGTGCATAAATATTCAGAATTATTATGTCTTCTTGTTGAATTGTTCCCTTTACCATTATATAATGACCATTTTTGTCTTTCATTATTTTTGTTGATTTGAAGACTATGCTATCTGATATGAGAACTGCTACACTAGCTTTCTTTTGGTTTCCATTTGTGTGCAATATTGTTTTTCATACCTTTACCTTGAGTCTGAATGAGTCTTTGTGGGTTAGAAGTGTTTCCAGAAGACAGAATGTTGTGGCTCCACTTGGGGAGGAGAAGTGAACACAGAAGACAGACAACAAACGACAGACACACAGAGACGATACAAGACTGCAGCAATCTCCTGCTTGCAGTGACTTTATTTTTAACACTGTTCTTTTGGCATCTGTCCCAGTCTACCCCAACTTTTCCCACCGCTATTTTCTGTCCCCAGAATGTTTTCGTCTCAGCATGGACTGGTTCTCACCGCTCTGCCTCAGGGAGTTAACGAGTGCGTCTCCTCCTTTGCCCTTTCTCGTTTGCGGGTCAAGGCACCTTGGCTTGTTTGCAAGTCACAAGGTGTCTTGAGGCCGATCAACAAGAAACAATCCATGTGAGAACAGGTGTTC
>CAUYMX010063509.1:0-13342 GCA_963573855.1 Lepilemur septentrionalis
TGACGGTCGTCTTCCCTCCGCCCGCGACGCTGGCCACGCGCTGGGACAGAGACCGCGAGGGTTTCCACGTCCCTCCAGAGCAAGGCGGTCCCTGCTATTCAGGAACTCCTCAGCCTTTACTGAGATTTCATTTTTTTCTGAGTTTCTGGGTAGCCAGAGTTTATATCATACATTTTAGCCGTTAAATTTATTTTCTCAGATTGTTCTTTTGTGCACTGATATCGTCTTATCAACTACACTGTCAGCTCCATGCAGGCGAGGACTTCTTCATGGGAAGCACATGACACACTTTAATTAATTACTCCTGGATAGTGTGTCGCCAAAACCGATAAATCCTCTGCCTTCTTCACTTCCTTGCTAACCTCTGGACGTCCTCTGACCTTTGGTAGCGATCTTACACTAAATTTTCCTTTCTTGGTTTCCAAATCTCTAATCCAAGTGGGGCTGAAGCAATTATCCTGACTCATCTCTGAATATTTGCAGCATAGGGCAGGGCTCGGCTTCACTGCGAGTTGCCCAATGTGTTTTGTCTGTTTGTTTTTCCTGAATGTGCCAAGACCAGCTTTCCCTCCCGAAGAACTGTGACACTGACTCGGTTTATTCGTGGGGAGAGCAATGGGCACCGCGTGGCCAGCGCTGTGTTGGACACACTCTTTAGATCACCACCAGATCTTTCTAATCACGGTGAGGCCCCGCTGTGGGAGTCATGATCTCCATTTTAGGAAAGAAATTCAATTTTGCATATTAAATATTGTGGGCCAACACTCGGTAGGAAAGCAATAAATGCTTATTTAGTGAAGATGCGAATGTCAACTAACAGTGCCTGGCGGGGATTGTGGCTGTCGTGTGTCAGATTCCAAAGCATATTTTCCAACATGTTATACTCAGTGGTAAGGTATATGATCTGTCAATACCATCATAAAGATTTTTAAAAATCACTTTGTTTTGTCCTTAAAAATATACGTTATCTTTGCCTCTTATCAAAGAGCTTACTTTTCAGAAAGGGAGTCAGTGACCCCAATAATGCCAGCACAGTTGGAACGCCTGCTCCTGGGGGCTGAGTTATTTTCTCCCATTTTACACACATGAGAACTGAGGATTCAGGGGGTTAAATAATTTCCCCAGCGTGCAACAGTAATAAAGGACTCAAGGTTTGGGCTGCAGTGGGCTGATCACCAAGCAGTGTGCTGTCTGCTGTCTGCAGTGGCTGGACTCTTTCACTGCCCGAGTGGCTCTCTGGTGTGGAGGAGGTCACATAGTTTTCTGAGTCTGCAATGCAGTAATTATCCAGGGTCAGGGTGAAGAATTCTAGAGGACAGGCAGCTGGGACATCTTGGCGAATTCCCAAATACTTCTATAGCCATGGGATATTTATGAAGGTCCGCGGCAACGCCGGCATTCCCAGCAGGGCTGGAGAACTCGGCTCGACCTCGTCCGATGCTGCTGCTCCATGGGGTCAGCTGAAGCCACTGGGCTGGTGTGTCCGTCTCAGGATACGGAACCAAGAAACCCAGGAGTCATGTTTCTCGCTGCAGCCCACCCAGAACACTGGGGCGGGGACGGCAGCCTCCTGTTGTCAGTTCTATCGACAAGCCAGCCTTCTCTAAGAGACATTCTAGGGTCCAAGCTTATTTTGGAAAGCGATTGCATTATCACATTCCAAGTTTTTCTCCTGAAAATTCTAGTTTCTCATCACTTCTCAAACATACACTTTTAAAGCAATTGTGTGGGTTCCTTTTGTTATCCCTGTGTACAAATTTGATGTGTCCATAAAAGTTAGTGCTCATAAAGCCCAAATCTACTGTGGTAGTGACAGATCTGGTATAGTCCTGAGGGACACTCGTGACCACAGCTCCGAACGGACCCTCAGCCCCCGAGTCCAGCCACGTCCAGGTGCCCTCCCCACCTCTCAGGAGCAGCTCATTTGAGCTCCTGCCGTCGCCCAGGGCCCTGGGTTTCTCTCTTTCTCATCTTTTATTCTGTTAGCAGGTGGCTCCAGGGTCCCCAACAGAGAAGATTGTGGTTATTCAAAAAATACCTTCAAATTTCTGATGCCAAACGATCTTGCCCGGATGTAATTCAGGCCCCTTTTCCCTTTTGGGTTTTAAAGTTTCTAAATTGAGCTATGTCATACGAGCAAAGTGCATTTATGGGAAGTATAGCTCCAGGCTGTTACATGGGACCCAACACCCGGGAGGACATGTGGAGCTCCCATCCTCCGAGTGCCCCAGCAAAGTGACCGCTATGTGGCCGTGACCCAGCATGTCACTTCTGTGTCCTGTCCTCAGTGGGATTATTCAGTGCACACGTTTGTGTGGGATCCACCCGTGTTCCTGGCCTTATTAGCACTTAGCTATTTCTCATTGGTCTGTCCTCATGCCCTGCGAGAATATCACACTCCATCCATTTTCCTATCATTGACATTTGGGTTGGTTTCAGCTTAGGGCTCTTACAGGCAAAGCTGAAATAAACATCGTGCGAATGTCTTTTAGTGAATAGACCCAGGCTTTGTCCAGGTGCCGCCGGCCAGGTTGTCTCCCTTTCTGCAGCTAAGTGGTGTTGTCCAAGTGCCCGGTAGTTGGCAGAACTCAGCTCCTTGCAGGTGGAGGGTGGAGGCAACCGAAGTCCCCTGCCACAGGGCGCTCTCCATGGGCATTTGTGTCACAGCCACTTGGCTTCCCCAAGGCCATGGGAAAGGCTCATCTAACATAGCATGGTCATGAATGACATCCATCACCTTTGCCATATGACACAACTAGAAGCAAGTCCCAGGGTCTGTGGCACCCAAGGGGGCAATTTGCACAGGAGGCAGGAATTGTGGAGGACTCGCCTTCGTGTCTACCTGCCACAGGGCATATGCCCACACCGAATTGTAATTGCAGGATACTTGCGTTGGCCTGTAGTTTACTTTACTAGACACAGACAACCGGTTTTCCAAAGTGGTTGTACTAGTTTACAAGCCTGCCAGCACCTTATCGGAATTCTAACTTTCCATATCTTCGCAACACTGCTATTGACAGTGTTTAAATTTTGTCTCTCTAGAGGAGGTGCTGTGGTGTCCATGGATTAAGTTTCGAATGCATTTTCACATGCTCTCTGGCCCTCTGTACGACCTGTTTCCAAGCACATGTTCAGCTCCCCCTCATTTCTGGAGTGCCCATGACACTGGCTGAAGGTTATGTTTTACAATATGTTTGATGTCCAGAAATTCCTCAGTGTGAGGTTGTTTTCAATCAACCATTAAATATAAAAAAATGCTAAAGCTATAAAATGGCATTGTTCCTAAAACATCTAACTGTATCCATAGAAAGCAGAAATAACGTAAAGATAAATTATCACAAGGCATAAGTAAACTTAGCAAGCCTGAACACTGCAAGGTAAAAATACAGAGTAAGTTGTATTTTCATATACCAGCAACAACAAAAAACAAAAATAAAATATGAATGGTAATATCCTTTATAGCATCACCAAAAATTTCAATAGGAAAATATTGAGTGAAAAATGCACAAGTACTATGTACACAACACACGGCATCATTGAGAAAACTTGAAAAGACAAAACAGAGGAAGGTATACCATGTTCATGGATTGAATTATAGATTCAATATAATCCCAATCAATAGTACAGTGGTTTTTTTAATTCTGTGCAAATATATATGATTCTAAAATGTATGTGGAAATGCAAAGGTCTAAGAATAGCTAAGGCTGTCTTAAACAAGGAAAACAAGATGAAAGGACTTACTGATCTAGATATCACGAGCTATTACAAAGATACAGTTATTAATGCTGTGTGGTATTAGCACAGGATAGACGAATGGTTCAATGAGAATAAAATGTGTGGAAACAGACCCAGCATATTGGAGCACCGACTTACGAAAAAGACAAGACTCTGGTCATTTGGCTACACACAGAAAAAATATAAAATTTGTTCCTTACCCAAATGACATTCCAAGAGTAATTTCTGGCAGATCATATACCTAAAGTTAAAATGTAAAACAATAAAACTCTTAGAAGACAATATAGGAGAATATCTTTATGTACTTTAGATAGCAAATATTTCTTCAAGCAGACATGCACAGAGTATTATACATGCACAAAAAGTAACTTGACCTTTCTAAAATTGTATCTATAATCATACTAATATTTATTTATACAAATATAAGCATCTATAATTGTAGAATATTCATAATTATAAATATTACAATATCTATAGCTAAGTAGTATAATTAGATATCCCTACACACACTAGGAAAGCTACAATGTAAATGACTGACATACCAAAGCGTGGCCTGGATGGGAGCAACCGGGACTCTCATGCCCCGTGGCAGTCAGTCCTGCTACTCTGGAAAACGGGTGGTATCTACTAAAACTGAACATGCATGCTCCCTAGGTCAGGTAAGTATCGGTCGTAGGACAGGGGCTCTCTGAAGCTGACCCACATCCAGGGATTCACTTTCCAGTCGTTTATTTAGAAAGTCTTCAGAGGAGAGACCTGTGCGTGGCATGCAGGGCACAGCAGCGGGCAGAGCCAAGAGGGGCTGTGAACTCAGGTCACGTCCCAGTCTCCGGTGACGCCTGAAGGCAGACGGTTGTAGATGACAGACATTGCGTCCTCAGTGTCCACACGTCCATCTTCTGCCACCTGCCCACGGCAACCACCTCCGTTGACTGTGTGTCTCCACGCAGGACGGCCCCACTCACACTCTTCTCTCCCTGCTCATCTGAGTCTGGGTCTGTCATTTGTCTTGTTTTGTGCTATTTCTACCCAGCCTGCTCTCAATCTAGACTTCTCTGTGGGGGAAGAGGAGCAAATTGAAATGAGCATCATAGCAGAGACGCTGCTTGGCTGTGCTGATAAGCGAGCGGGCCCCGGAGCTGTGCTGTCTGCTCTGACCGTGGTCCTACGGTGAAGGCTTCCTGTAAAACGGGAGGGAACTGGGGTCTGTGGGCGCAGTGGAACTCAGAGTCCATTGACACCGTTCACCCTGAGCACCATCTGGGGGAGGCGTTGCGTGGATGCCCTGTGTGATCCGGAAGCAATGAAACCTATTTCTGAGTCACCAGTGTAGGAGAGATGTCTTGAAGTGCTGTTCTTTCTTAATCAATTAATAAAATAATTGATTCTCTAGTACTGTAGTATTTACAAAGCATTTTCACTTCCACATATATTTATAGCATGCATTTTATGCTATATTTTATGATTCTCTTAAAAACCCTACAATGTAAGTAGAACAGTTATTCTAGCTTTATAAATTAAAAACAAACGATGGTGCAGAGAGGGAAATTACTTGCGCTGGGCCACCGAGAGTGATTCTTAAACCTGGATGATCAGACCCTGTATCCTGTGCTGTCCCCACCCCATTAAGCCTCCAGGGATTTAACATGTTGAAAATATTCTTTTGGCAACACACTCCCCACTCACGTCACTTCACTGCTTTACGGCACGTAACCAGGTAAAACGCGAAGATGCGGAAGGTAATCGCAAACTGTATTCCAGACGCCTGGTGCCAAACCAAAACTCTAAGAGGATGAAAATCCTGCTGAACTGAGCTGTGCTTTAAACATCCGTCGTTTCTTCCATCTGTGTGTCCTACATGTAGATGACGTGTTAATCAACGTGAAAAATGGCTACTGTGTCCGCATAAAAGGTGTGGCTCTCTAGGAGACTTCCGGACTAATCAATAGCTCACCGTATGGAAAATCCCAGAATGCAGACGGCTCACGTGCAGCTTTGGTGTTTGAGAAACTGTATTATCGACCAAACACATCGAAGGAAGATTTGCTTTTGCCCTTCGCCCGGCCTTGTGTGGAGGCTGTAGAGCAGAGAACTACGAACTCGGCGCGAAGCTTTGGAAACAGAAACTGACACGGAATGACTGTGAGTAAGAGTTCAGTGAGAAATACCTGGGAGATGCTATGGAGTGAAACGTATTTGTTGTAAAAGCGACAGAACCTAAAACAACTGGAGACACCCTGGCAAGGGCCCGAGTTGCAGCCTCTCCGCTTTCTTAAGAACTTATTTTGGGTAAGTGTATTTTACACCAGAGCGTCTTTAGCTGCGCGGTATTTTCCTGCTTTAACACAAGGAGACACAATTTAGAAAGGTGTGGGGTGGGAAGAGTGGCCGCCCTTGAAAGGAGGGTTTGGAAAAGCCCAGTGGAAACAAATTTTGGAGGAGTGTAATGAGAGGGCTAATGTTGATTTGTGTTAAAAAAAAACACCCTGCATTAAAGGGTAACAATGGGCATGTAAGTATTGTTTTTTAAGGTTATGAGTTCAGCCAAGAATAAAGATGCATTAAAAGGAAATAAAAATTCTCTCCCAAAATAATATGAGTTCTCTTTTCCAAAAGCATGATGAGATATTCTTTGAAGCTGACATGCAAAATCAATAATATCATTAAATACAGTGAGTCATTTCATATTCCTCATCTTAAACAATAAGGAAATTCTCAGGGTTTAGATGTTAGGTAATCACCATGTTGCTATAGAAATAACGTTTGTCAGAATGGAGCACAGCTCCTTTTAAACAACAAAGGAATGCGTGTTTAGAAAGATTTTTCTATCAGAATTTGAACAATGAGATCCAAGTTAAACTCACATTAAAACTTAGGCTGTTCTTGCTTTCTTTCTTTTTCTTTCTCTCTCTTTCTTTCTTCTTTCCTTTCTCAATCTCTCTCTCTCTCTCTCTCTCTCTCTCTCTCTCTCTCTTTCTTTTTTTCCATTTACTGTCTCTGTTTCAAGTCTCCGAGGAAGAGCCCTACGCATCTTGGCTTCTCACTGACCTTTCTGTGCTTAAAGACCTAGCAATTACTTAACAGTTCTTCAAATTGGTAAGTAAATGATTCCAGGTTATTTAATTTTTCTTCAAAAATTAACTAAGGTGACCCCAAATTTTGGATTACTACCTTATACAAGAGTTTGAAATTGAAAATCGCTCCACGTTAGTGACATCAACGTGTCTAACCACAGTGTCTGGAGGGTCAATGGTTTTACGTTGTTTGACGTCTCCTATAAAATTCAGGAAAATGGATTAAAACGGAGGATCCAGCTTAGAGAAGCACACGTTACGTCATCCCTGCCCTGTCTGTACCTGTCGAGGTCCTCCGGGCAGCAGGCGCCAGGCTGGAGCCGGACGGGCAGGAGACGGATTTGGATCCGTAACCAACCGGGAGCGGAGGAGCTGGGGCTGGGGCAGGCGGGGGAGGGTGCGGAGAAGGAGCGGGTCTGACTCGTGGAACAGACGACAGGCGGGAGAAGTGGGTGGAAAGAGCCGGAAGCTCTGAGCGTGAGTCTGACAAAGGGCCTCCCACTAGAGGCACGAGCCGTCTGTAGGGGTGGCGGTGAACGTTCACACCGGTCACGAAGCGCAGGTGTTTGACACTCGCAATGTTCCACCAAGGTCCCCTTGTCGCACCCTGCGCTGCCAGCCCCACGTCACCCGCAGACCCGGGACGCCCTCCCCGTGTGCCGAGAGTGTGGCTCCCTCAGGAGCAGCTCACAGAAGTGACACACGACACTGGTGTGCTGTGACAGGGACATGCACAGGCTCTTGGGGCTCAGGACTGGGCTACGAGGGTTCGGACCAGCTGGGCTGTCGGGGAATTTTGCACGAATTGACAAACTCCAGGATTGCCGCCTTTTGTCCATTAACTGCCTCAGAACTGGAATTCCGCTGAAGATGGAATTATTTTGCAGTTAGCTCTTCAGTAACTTTAATGCAACATAAACTATAAGAAAAATGAGTCGTTTTTTCCTTGAACATCTGCAGCTTAGGCCACGATGCAGTCTGTGAAGCATGAATCAACCGTTTGGACTACTTTAATCCTGACAAATGCCCTCAGAGCTCCAGCCGCCCCTGCTCTGAATACACTCGTCTTTCCAGACGCTAAAACTCCCAAACCCACATTTCCACGCAGTCCAGCAGCTTCTGCTCCAACTTCCAGAGAGAAAAAGAAAATTGCTCAGCGTGGCTGCTCTGCACTGCGGGTGATCCCGAGCTGGGAGCTTCGGTTCCCGTCTCTCACACGGGTCCCCCGGAGCACGCAGACGCCTGGGTGTCCAGTTGTGCTTGTTACTGTCAAAACCTCACGCGTTTCAGCAGGAAATAGCGTAAAAACACGGCTGTATCTTGGAGAAAAGTAAGATATTTTAAAACTCATTCCCAACTTCATGTCTTGCATACGGAATCAATAGGCAAATCATTTAATTACAGAAAAAATTAGATTATTCCATCATCTCGCTTGTTTTTCTTTGTTAAGTGGAAACGTGCCCAGCAAGCAAAGCCGTGGATTGTCAGCAGACACCGGGGAGACTGATGAAAAGTGTCCCAATCCACCAGTCTATGGGGTTCCCATGGATATGCCCCTTTTGAGTGTCACTTTGAAAGAAAATGTAACAAAAGTTTTCCATGATAGAAAGTTAATAGATTCAAAGAACTCTAGAAGAATGTAAAACTCGAAATCGGACTTAGAGATGCTGCATTTCCTCCAAATACGGAGGCCCAGGGTGGTAACATGATTTGACAAAATCAGCAGAGATGATGACACCATGGAGCAATCAGAATGAACGGACGATAAGTATTAATATGTGCAATAATATGAATAAGTATTAATACATGCAATAATACGTATCAGTATTAATACGTGCGATAATACGAATCAGTATTAATACATGCAATAATAAAAATCAGTATTAATACGTGCAATAATATGAATCAGTATTAATACATGCAGTAATACGTATCAGTATTAATACGTGCAATAATATGAATCAGTATTAATACGTGCAGTAATACGTATCAGTATTAATACGTGCAATAATAAAAATCAGTATTAATACGTGTAATAATACGTATCAGTATTAATACGTGCAATAATACATATCAGTATGAATACATGCAATAATAAAAATCAGTATTAATACATGTAATAATACGTATCAGTATTAATACGTGCAATAATATATATCAGTATTAATACGTGCAATAATACGAATCAGTATGAATACGTGCGATAATACGAATCAGTATTAATACATGCAATAATAAAAATCAGTATTAATACGTGTAATAATACGTATCAGTATTAATACATGCAGTAAAATGAATCAGTATTAATACGTGCAATAATACGAATCAGTATTAATACATGCAATAATACGTATCAGTATTAATACGTGTAATAATACGTATCAGTATTAATACGTGCAATAATATGAATCAGTATTAATACGTGCAATAATAAAAATCAGTATTAATACATGTAATAATACGTATCAGTATTAATACGTGCAGTAATACGTATCAGTATTAATACATGCAATAATATGAATTAGTATTAACACATGCAATAATACGTATCAGTATTAATACGTGCAATAATAAAAGTCAGTATTAATACGTGTAATAATACGTATCAGTATTAATACGTGTAATAATACGTATCAGTATTAATACATGCAGTAATACGAATCAGTATTAATACATGCAATAATAAAAATCAGTATTAATACATGCAATAATACGAATCAATATCACAAATAAAACAATGAGGTAAGTAAACTAGACACGAAAGAACACACATACTAAAATTTCATTTAGAGAGGGCGAAAACGAAACAATAAGACCTAACTCAGCGTCAAGGACCCACCAGTGTGTGGCAAAATCACAGAGGAAAACGAGAGACTCTGTACCATGGAAAACGAGGGCAGGAGGCCCCACGAGGTGCTTGACGGGTTTAAGCTCCGCAGGCGTGCTCAGGCTTTCATACCAACGCCGTAGTTTCAAAATAAAGAGGTTAAAAATGTTCCACATGATTCATCTAAACACTGCATTTGGGAATTGGGAAATCCACATATAAATGCATTTGTTGACAAGTTAGTGTTATCACTGGGTATTCTTACTGCCGGGCACTGCAAAATTTATAAATTTTCGATTTCTAAAATAAACATATTTCTTTTATAATTGGAAAAGGTAATTTAAAGTTCTATGTGCCTAAGCTTTACACAACAAGATATTCATTCAACAAGATATTCATGCGTGGATGACCTGAACAGGCGGCAGCGTGCTACATAAATGCCATCACCCTGTGTTTCCGGACAACACACATCTCCCGAAGACCGTCAGAAATGACATCCCCAAATGACTTACATAAAAGCTAATGAGATATTTTGCTCAGATTTTATGATTATTGTGATCACAAACCTAATACTCTGTTATGCCATCATTTCTTTTTTAAATGTTTAAAAATCAGCATGTACATGGAACCTTCTGGAGAAAGTTTCAGGGAAATAAATGTGTCTAAACTTCAGCTGGCGTTTCCATGGAAACTGCAGTTGCTGGCACTCGGGACTCTGCGCTGAGGCAGAGGTTGGTGGCCGCAGCAGGTACATGTGCTGCTGTGTCCAGAGTGACCCGGGGAGGGTCCCCGACGCCACAGAGGGACCCGGGGACTTGTGGGCTGGCCAGGGATGAAGAGAGCACGCGATTTCTAAAATGCAAGTTGAGACCTTGTAACATCCGTGTGGAATCACAAACACACGTAACTGCAAATGGCCGCTCTCCTGACGTGCTGAGTTTGAACACAGAGTCACGTGAACGTAGGTGAAAATACGAGTCAGTGTCAGACTCCCTGCTCGGGGGGAGGAGAGGGGAACCCTTGCCCTTCGGCGCCCGGCTACCCCGGGCCGCGCTCCTGCCCCTGCCGCGGGGCCGGCCGCGTTTTCAGTCACAGCTGGGACTTTGCTGCGTCATTGCTGCTGTTGCTCTAAATAGTGAAATTTCACAGCGTTGGTCAGGAAGGCCGCCCAGACACGTTTTTAAAAAATTCGTGTTGTCCTGTTCAGTCAGGAAAAGTGACACGCTTCCCTCCTGCCCCCAGCCAGGCTGAGGAACGGCCGGCCTGGCGCTCGGAGAAAGAGCAGTGCCGGCGGGTCTGCGGTGTCCCAGCCTTGAGGGTCTGAAGATTCCAGAAAGGTTGTTTTTTTTCCTTTTTTTCTTTTTCCTATACACCGGTTTGTTTTTTTCCTATAACACCGGCTCCTTGCCTTTGGCGTTGTTGTGAACTTAACAATGAGTGTCACCAGGCACAGAAACGCAGAGCGGAGGTCCCACGCCGTGCTCTGCGAGCCAACGGCCAGCCAGAGTCTGAGAACAGCTTCTGAGCATGTTCGTCCACCTCTCCCGACTGGCACAAAACCTGTGCCCCTAAGAGCCGGAAAGCAGCAGAGACCTGGTTTCTCCCAGATGCTTTTTGGCTGCTTTGGGCGGGAGGCCGAGCAACACGGAAACCGGGTCGGGGCACCCTCTTTAGCCAGAAGAGGGACTCACAAGTGGGTGAGTAGTACCGCTAACGCCACTTTAAAACATAAATATTTCTTGAGAGGTTCCTCTATCCCATGCACTGTTCTTAAAACTTTACAGCATTAGCAAAATTATCTCTGCCAAGAGTCATCTGGGGGATTATTTTCATTAGATCCATCAGAGATATAAAAACAAGAAGTACAGTTTTAAGGGTGAGTGCTGAATTATTTGATTGTCCTGAATGCATCCTTTTCATGACAAAGGGAAGGTTAAACATCTAGAAGTGTCAGAGTGTCAGAGAAACCATCTTAGCTCTACCACTCGGCACCAACTCCCTTGAAACAGCTGCGTCCTTAGGCCCGGGAGGGCCGGAGCCGGCTGACCCGCTGTCTTTCGTCAAAATCCCCATCCCGGAGGGTAACGCTCACCACAGATGGGAAGGGCGCTTGGTAAACCTACGAAAAATATTCCTACCTGTACAGAGACATACAGTGTTTACGCCTCCCAATTTTGGAAAATTTTGTTTTATAATTTGAAATATACCATCAGCTAAGCATAGGAGAGGGGCCTGTGTGGACTGCCTGCGTGCTCAAGGCGCCGGCGCGGGCGCAGCTACCCGCGGACGCGCATGCTTGCGTCCGCAGGTGGGTCCGGTCTACCTGCCGCCACCTGCGGGATGCCGGACACATTGCTTTAATGGGGTCCGTGGCCGCAAACGGCCTCATTACTGTTTACTGCGTATGTGTGACTGTCAGGAGGACGTGACGCACACGTGGGAGCTGCCTGCCCTTTTGTTTTACGTCGTGTTGCTTGTTTTCACAGCCGACGGTGTCAGACAGCTGCAGTCCACGGGGTTTGTTCACCCACATTCCGATTATAGTGTCTTGTGAGGCCATGAAAACTCAAAGTCCTGTGAACGCATTTTAACAAAAGCAGCAGAGGCAAAATGCCCCCCAAGTGTAAACAGCATTTGACTTGATTTCTATTGAATGTAGTATTCGTAAGAAGCTGAAAATTAAGTGGGCTTAGAAATGAATGCCAGTTTAGAAAAAGGCAAAATCACCACTAAAATAAATCAAGAGAATGTAAGTCTGTTTCATATTGTTCATGGAAAAAAAAAATCCTCTGCTGAAGTCTGAAAAACCAGACATGCCTGCGGTACTCAGGACCGCCTGCTGTTTCCAGTAATTCATCTGCGGTGGGCACAGAGTCAGGCAATCACCCTGCAGGGCACGGATGTTCTGCTGACTCAGTCTGCAACCTGACCCTGGGGGGGAATCCAGCTGGGAGAGAGCGAGATCCCGCGCGGACAGCGGGGACGGACGCTGTCCAGAGTCACGCTGCGGGCCGCGGATGGCAGCGAGGGTGCCCTCCGTGCTCACGTTCCTCGTGCGGCGTGGCCGGCTCAGAGTCCCGGCTCCTCCCTGCCTTGCTGGGCGCTCAGGCTCGGCCGGGGCTGGGCTGGGGTTGGCTGTTCTTCCGCTTGGAGCCACTCTCCCCCCCAGGTCTGCTTCCCCGTCTTCGTTCCGTAGCGCCAGGCGTCACCCAGGCCTTGCAGATGCCTCTTTCTCCCCGACGGCCGAGGTACTCGGGGCCCTTGGCTCTCCTCTGGCCCGACCCTCTCCTCGGCGCTCCCTGTGCTCAGTAGCGACTGTCCTCGGGGGAGGGACGTCTCCCAGACCCGACGCAGCCGAGCCCAGGCGGGGAGACCTCTCTCTGGGTTGGAAAGTCAGGAATAAACCAGCACCCTGGGAAAACGTGCATTCCCGTTACCTGTCCTTCCCGTCCGATGTGTGCACTCTCATGATGGACGAGAACCACCCCATAAGGAAGATCCCACCACAGATCACGCCACGGAGGCAGCCGTCCACGCACGTGTGACCTGTGTCTCAACCTGGCCACGTAGAATCTGCCTTGACACGGTCCTGTGGCCTGAGTCTAGTGAGGCCCAGGGAGGTGACGTCGAGTCCAGCACAGGCGAGAGCAGACTTCCCTGCGTGTGGACACCGTCTAGACAGAGCAGACGTTGGGTCCCCGACTGC
>CAUYMX010063512.1:0-36761 GCA_963573855.1 Lepilemur septentrionalis
CACATATTTATAATGATTAAAACCTATACATTTCAAAATAAAATTACATTAATTAAATTATTTGTGTATTTAGATAATGGATTATCTTGAAAGAAGGAAATATTGTTAAAATAATTTAACAGTAGTTGATAGGACAATGTATAGAATTGCATGTATTCTTTGTCGAATACTTAGAGTGGCATAGGTTTTAATTTCAAAAAAGTAAAATTTAGTAAGTGAATAAAGTAGATTAAAATATTCATGTAAATTTAGACAGTGGGATATTATACCGCAGTCAAAATGAATAAGCTGCATTTACTACACACCATATTATATATAATATAATTATATAATAATATAATTATATATAATATAATATTATAATTTTCCATGAAATAAATAGGTCATACAAAATTACATACAGATTGAATGGATAGTTTTTATACAAAGTATAATAAAGTTGACAAATTTCACCGCATAAGACTACATAGAGAGACGATAAAATTATATAAAAATGAAAGCATAGGACTGAAAACCACAAGTGATGGGAGGCAGGGAGAGAAGAGGAGGGTGGACCTTATAACTCCACACAGGTTTTTATAAATATTCTAGTGCTGATGGTTTCACGGCTGTTGGCTACTATGTTATGCATAAAAACAAGTAAACAGATAAATAACAAAAGGGATCTTTCTTGGATCAATGTTAAGATGAGAACATTTTATGAATGAAGAATAATAAGTAAGACAATCCTGTAAAATTTCTAAATGTTTGGGTGTACGGGAGCACACAGGAATACAAAATCGCTATACTTGACAATCTAAATTTTGTAAAATTTTGTATATAAATCAAAAGTAATCAAAATCGCTGTAAAGTCAAGTCCATATGGTGGTATTGTTACTAATAGTTCATAATTTTACTTTCAAAATACTTCTTTCCAAAAAAGCCAGCCTCATTCACTACAGTAAGTAAAGAAAATTTTTATATAAATGTCCTTTTCCACTCTTACAAGCTATCTACAAGATGACATGGCAAACTGAGCCTTTATATTAACAATCAACATAATCCAAATTATGCTCAAAACTATTCTATTCATTTTATTTATAATTATGCATTTCAATTTCCCATCTAACGGGGGCAATAATAGCTTCAATTTCATTAATGTCTACAATGCTACATTCTTAACATTTCTTGCACAAATTCTTTTCCTCATCTCAACTTTAAAAGTTATTGTAGCACTTATCCAAATACTTGAGGAAGTATATGGAGATGAACCACATATTGTCCAAGTTCTTTTAACTAATAAGCGTTGTTAGAGAGAGATTGACTTCTGAATGATCTGATTTGATTTCCTTCTTCTCACAAAACAGTATTTTTCCAGAGATCTCACTAGAAAATGTCTGATTATACTACATTTTTATAGAGTAATAGTTCAACTATTATAATAATAATTAATAAAAAATTATGATATTTTAAAACTCTTCTTAAATAACTAATGACTAACATAGAAATTTGGCAATGCAGAAAAGAATAAAGAGGGAAAAACTCCCTCTTAATCCCCCCTCTCAAAATAAATTGTTATTACTATTTTGGAAATTTTAATTCTAGTTTAATTTCTACACATTTGGTTGTTATATAGCTGAGATTATTTTTATGTAGAATTGTATCTTTTTCTCTTTTAACTTCTGTATAATTCCCTACACAATAATAAAATTTTGTGAACAAAAGTTCTGTGGTTCCAAAGTAGTCCATAGCATTGATAAAACATACTTTATTTATTAGCCACTTATAAATGGATACTTGAATGTTTTCTATAAGTATCCCAATGATACACAATGTTATAAAGAACTATTTTGTCTCTCTATATATATACATTCATCTCCTTTATAGTTAATCATTTTAGCACATGTCCCTATAAGTGCATTTGTATTCTCAAAGCAATTATGTGAAGGTTCTTGATATTTTTCAAAATTGTTTTGCAAAAGAATTGCATCAATTTCTACTTTAACCAGCTCCTTAAAGCAAGATCACAGTTCAAAACTGGAAACATTCCTTTGGTAAAATTTATCTATATACAGAACATTAAAAAATTAAATACTCTAGCCAATATGAAATTTAGAGAACAAATACTTTTTACAAATTGGAAATGTTAGTTTTCTGTAACAACTAGAAATTGCTTTAAATGCTCTGAATTTCACAATAAAATTTATGGAAGAGACAAACTGTAACTAAACATCACTTCACATTTTCAAATTGGCTGGACAAAATTAGTATCTGGGTACAGAATTAAAACATTTTATTTTGTTATATTTTATACACAATTATAATGTTCACATTTGTATTATGTTCAACAAGAAATACTTTTTTAAAAAAAACTAATCTACCTAAATCTTAAAAATTTGAAAAAAATACAGAATAATTTGTTTGAAAAGGAATATTAATGAAAAAATTTATTCTAGGAGTATTTTGGTATAGTTAGTGTAGAAGGCAACTGATTGTTATCCATGTCCATTAGTTATCAAACAACTGTTTTAAAAGTATAAAATCATATGATTTTTGTTTTGAACAGATATTTAATATGTGAAAAAATAATCTAAAATGCAAGATTTTCATTATTTTACTCTCATGTAAGTTATCTGATATTTTTAAATTGTTTACTATAGTCCCCCTTTATCTGCAGTTTTGTTCTTTGTGGTTTTAGTTGCCTGCATTTAATCACGGTTTGAAAATATTACATGGAAAATTCCAGAAATAAACAACTTATTAGTTTTAAATTGCATACCTTTCTGAGTTATGTAATGAAATCTTGCATCATCCGGCTTCAGCCTGCCTGGGACTTGAATCCTCCCTTTGTCCGGATGATTCACACTGTATACACTACCGACCCTTCAGTGACTTAGTAGCCCTCTCTGTTATCAAATTCACTGTCCTAGTATTGTAGTGCTGTGTTCAAGTAACATTTATGTTACTTAAAAATGGTCCCAAAGGACAAGAGTAGCAATGCTGGCAATTAGAACATGCCAAAAAGAAGTCATAAAGTGTTTTCTTTAAGTGAAAAGGTGAAAGTTCTCAACATAAGAACTAAAAATTGGACAGGTCCAGTGGCTCATGCCTATGATCCTAGGACTCTGGGAGGCTGAGGCTGGAGGATCCCTTGAGCTCAGGAATTTGTTCCAGACCATCCTGAACCCTGAGCAAGACAGACACCCCATCTCTACTAAGAATATAAAAAATTAGTCAGGCCTGATGGTGTGCACCTCTAGTCCCAGCTCCTTGGAAGGCTGAAGCAGTAGGATCTCTTGAACCCAGGAGTTTGAGGTTGCTGTGAGCTAGGCTGACACCACGGCCGTGGGCAACAGAGACAGACTCTGTCAAAAAAAAAAAAAATCATATGCGGCAGTTGCTAAGATCTACAGTAAGAATGAATCTTCTATCTGTGAAATTGTGAAGGAAAAAGAAACTCACGCTAGTTTTGCTGTAGCACCTCAAACTGCAAAAGTTATGGCCACGTGCATGATAGTGCTTAGTTAAGATGGAAGCACATTAAATTTGTGGGTGGAAGACTTGAACAAATGTGACACCGGAAAGCACTGAGCCTATACAAAAACTTCATCAAAGGATTCCCTGAAACAAGTGATACCAAGCCATTCACTGCAAGTAAGGGATGGTTATACAGATTTAGGTATAGGTTTGAACTGAAAAGTGTAAAAATTCCTGGAGAGTTTATCTGATTGATGATAAGGAAGCTGCTGCCACGTGAGTACAGTACAATATTGTGAAAGGGAGTCAGTGACCACATTCACAACTTTTATTACAGTACAATGGTATAATTGTGCTATTTTATTAGTTTATGTTGTTACTATGTCTACCTTATAAATTAAAGTTTGTCACATGTATGTATGTATAGAAAAAACCGTACATACAGCGGTCCGTACTATCTGCAGTTTCAGGCATCCACTGGAGGTCCTGGAATGTATCCCCTTGTGGGTCGGAGGGACTACTGTACTTCAGTTTTACCTGTTTTTCTAGTCTGTTTGGGCTGCCACAACAAATTAGCAGAGAATGGGTGACTTCAATGGAAGACATTTATTTCTTATAGTTTGGGAGGCTGGGAAGTCTAAGATTAAGGTACTGGTTGATCAACTGTCTTGGTGAGGGTGTTCCTCCTGTTTTGCAGATGACTATCTTCTATTGTATTCTCTCTCAAAGGACAAGGGCAGAGAGAGTAAGTAAGCTCTTATATCCCTTATAAGAACACTACCCCCATTCATGAAGGCTCTACACTCAAGACTTAATTGCCTCCCAAAAGCCTGACCTCCTAATACCATCACATTGGGGTTGGGATTTCAATATATGACTTTTTGGGGGACACAAACATTCAGTCCGTAACATCTGTTTTATCATGTAAATATAGTTTAATTTTTATTAATACAAAATCTAGAAAATTTTGCAACTATTCAATGATGCTTAGAACAATGGATTCTCTCTTAAAAGATAGTTATAAAACTGCCTTGTTTCCTAAAAATTTGAATGAGAGTTGATTTAGAAAATGCATTAGAAAAAAATGCATTAGTGCAGAAATAAATGAATTCATTATAAGACTATTTGATAATGAGCAATTTGAGAATGTTTCTCACTGGCCAGGTCACAAAGCTCATTTTTATCTGAATGAGAATGAAATCAACTAGGGATTCTACTGTTTCCCTATAAAATAAATTGTGCTAACTGAGGAATAATTTTAAATATTTAATTAACCTTTAATTAAAAGAATGTAGAGAACATTTTCCTCAAACATTTATTCTAATTTCTGCCCCATGCAAAATACAGTATGCTAGTTTTAAATAGCATGTAATTATAAATTATAAAATCATAATACCATGTAAACTGAACTTGATGGGATATAGCATTCTAATGAAATTTAGAGTTATGGAAATTTACAAAGAAAATATTCCATCACATCTAGTGTTACGTGTGTGTGTGTGTGTGTGTGTGTGTGTGTGTGTAGGAGGAATATGAGATACACCCCATGGAAAATTTGTTTTGTCTCAGTTACTTCATCTTTAAAATGGACTGGTTGTACTTGATACTCTCAAAGGTCTTTTCCAGTTATAAAATTGAGAGATTCTGTGCTACTCTTGTGATACCTCAGTAAATTTTACTAAGTGAACATTGAAAAACTCTAATTAAAGTAGAGATAATTAGGATCAAATTAGGATAATTTTCACTCTAAATTCCCCAAAGTCTTATTCCACGTGACAATAACAAAACTGTTTTAAGGATATTGACTTCTTTGTTAATAACACTATCCTAATAGAATTCTTTTATATGTAAAACAAGTCATCTTCCTCTTCACTTCTCTAAAATTTGGGTAGCTTTTAAGGTGGTATTTTGGAGACAAAAGGAGCCACAGGCTGCTGTGTACACATATTGTACCTCATTTAGAGGGAGAAAATAGCTTCCTCACCTTCACCTTCTTCCCCCCAAAATTAAAAATAAATAAAAATAAAAAGAAGGAGAAAATAAGGGCAAGGGAAGAACAGTGATTTCTGCATGTAGGTTGCATAAGAGAAGTGTATAGAATAGCTCAGTTTCACATTGACTCTCATATTGGTTGATATTTTTGTGATGCCACACATGAATTCACATCCAGGTCAACTTCAGAGAATGATGAATTGGCAATATGTAGTAGTGCCTCCCAGGCTAATCCACCCTGACCAAGATGGTTGGCCTTAACTTTCCCCTCAGTTTTGACAGGCTTTAGACAGATTTCTTCTTGACTATTGGCTGCTGATATCCCTTTTCTTAGAGCATTTACTTTAGAAAACTCATAATTGTAAATTCTTTCTCTTCCCCTTTGAGATGTAAATCTCCAAGCCTTTTGCTGGTTTTACAACCAAAGAATGCTTTCTCAGGGACCTGGGAGCCATACTTTTGAAATGTAATCATTCAGATAGATATGGCCTCTCTCTTCCAACTACTCTGGGAGAGTAGGAGCTTAACTTCTGTGAGCTGCAATTTGAAAGCACAGATGTCCTACTCACATTGACTAATATTTTCCTTAATGTCCTCCAGTAGTTTTTCACTAGATCATCCCAGAACTTAAAAATTCTCTTGAGTTTTGTTTCGTGGAACTGAGTTCAGTTTCTCTTCCCTATTGGAATAGTCTTAACCCTTATTGCCATAGTCATGAATAAAAGTTTCCTTGCCTATTTAACTCGTTCAGTGCAATTTTTCTTTCACAATCTCAAAGTAGAAGAAAGTACCATGCATATTAAATTCTAATAGCCTATTGAAAGGTATGTCCAATTAATAAAAATTGATATGTTTGAGTTTTATTATAAATGATTATATATAGTAGCATTTGGTTCCAAATTTGAAACATTCTTAACTATATCTATTATTGCTATTGCCTTAAGTAAATAATGCTATGATATATATATACATATGTGTTTTTTTAAATTTGAAAATATATATATTTATGTATTATTTCTATTACAGAATATATTATGTATATGAACAACTTTCCTTTTAAATTCAAGTTCTTTTTCTTTTTTTCTTGTATTTATTTATTTAATATCTTACTTATAGCACCTAACCCATACAAGACTAATGTGTGAAGATGCTGACAGCTAACATTATCTAAAAGTATGAATCTGAGACAGTTGCCCATTGTGGGATTGGAAAAATAACTGTTTATAAGACACAAGCCTCTCATTAAATGTATTCCTCTAGAATGAGTCTATAATTGCTAATCATAATTAAATAACTGAATCTTAGGGAAAGTAATATATGTGGCTTAGGTTTTGTGAGTACCATGTTCTCATCTGACTGAAAAACTGCTCAGATTTTTTTGGTTTGTTGATTTTTTTTTCACTCAAATATATTAGAGAATTTATATGACATGATGTGTTAGTCTGTTTGCACTGCTATAACAAAATACCTTACACTGGCTATTATATAAAGAAGAGAAATTTGTTTCTTACAGTTCCAGAGGCTGGAAAGTCCAAGATCAAGGTGCCAATACTGGTGTCCATTGAAGACTGCTCTTGGCTTCCAATATGGCACCTTGTTTCTGTGTCTTTACCTGGTGGAAGGAGGAAGGGCAGGAGTGCATGCCCTTCAACCTTGAACTTTTTATAAGGGTGCTAATCCCATTCATGAATGTGGAACCCTCCTGACTTAATCACCTCTGAATACTGAATACTGAGGCATTGAGGATTGATTTTCAACATGAGTTTTGGAGGAAACATCATAATTTCAATCATAGCATATAGGTAAAATAATGTATTTTGCCCTGGAAATACAAAATCTTTTCAAAAGTGTCCCATAGAAGACACACCAAGCTTTCTGAAGGGATGAATCAGTTAGAGTGCATTTTTTTCCTACAAATGACTTGTGGTCAGGCACATAGTGCACTTTTTGGGAGAAAAACAGACTAATTTTTAACTATGAGGGAGCTGAATATACTATATATTACTCACTGACAAATATATGAACTCCCTTCCCAGCTTTTCTTTGAAGAATTGCACTTAGGAACTCCTAATTATACAGTATATCAGCTAAGAGATATGGAATGACAAGTTAAAGGCTTTCTTTCAAATTATGACTGCCATTTATTTTTTAAGTGATATTATTTATTATAGAACAGCAGACATTCACAGCACTTTGCACTTCTTAAAACTGAAAGCAGGTCCCAAAGACCTTAACATCTGAAAACTTCAACTAAGTATTATGTACCAGTCAAGCAAATGGAAGTTATAGTAGGTGGGAAAAGACTGTAAGAAATGGAAACATTAGTGAATAGTGACTACACAGGGACAAATGGACTATAAAGACAATCTGAAGGATGTGAAACCCAATATTTAATGCATGCCAAGAGAGTAGGATGGAAATGTTTTCTCAGAAAAAGAAGATAGTATAGTAGATGGCAAGTGGAGCAGGCAGGGAATGGATTGCAAAGAATTTGAAAGTTTGAAGGTTGTGAGTTTCTGAGTACAGGGTTCACTATTTTGTTATATCTTTTAGTTCTGATTATCTCATTTACCCACATGACACTTTTAGTATCCTTTATTTGGAAATGAGTAATAGTTTTAATTATTTCTAGACCTTTTGCTACATTTCAAATGTCAGAAATGTGTTAATTAACAAAAGTATGATGTATGATTTATTATGAATATGGAATAAAATGTGTTAAGGTCTCTGAAGTACACTTTGGTGTCATATATCCTTTCCCCTAAACAAAGATAGAGTGAAAACACCATTGCCTTTAGAATCAGATCTTCCTGAGTTATCCTACCTGTAAGAATTCTAGTTTCACTAATATTATTGAGTTAATTTATCTCCTTGGATATTATTTTTCCAATTTTTGAATCTGAATATGAATACCAACATGTGAATATTAATTAAGATGATATATATTTCTAAAGCAGAGGATATGATCCAGAAATCAGAGCTGTAGCTGCTTTCTTTCATCAGGTAACAAGGTTAGTAATTGTGCATTTAAGGTTGGTAATACTCTACCCTTTTTGGACCAGGGACCAGTTTCATGGAACACAATTTCTTCACCAATCAGGGAGCAGGGTGGATGGTTTCAGGATAATTAAAGTGCATTACATTTATTGTGCAGTCAACCCTCTCTAATAATTATCTGTATTTGCTGCCAGTCCCCATTAGTATCATCACTGCCTCAGCTCCCCCTCAGATTATCAGGCATTAGATTCTCATGAGATGCATGCAACCTAGATCCCTCTTATGCAGAATTTACAGTAGGGTTCGCACTCCTATGAGAATTTAATGCCACCAGTGATCTGACAGGAGGTGTAACTTATGCAATGATATGAGCAATGGGGACTGGCTGTAAATACAGATGAAGCTTTGCTCCCTTGCCCGCTGCTCATCTCCTGCTATGTGGCCTGGTGCCTAATAGGCCATGGACCAGTACCAGTCCACCACTTGGGGTTGGGGACCACAGCTCTACAGAACACTCTTTAAAGCTTTCTATAAATTAATCTCCAACAAAAAGTCAAGAAAATGCTATATTTCCAAGTACCGGGATTTCTACACGATGAATTTGTATTGTTTAATTCTGCTCTAGACTGTGCTTAGTAAATTGTCTTACTTCCTTAAAAGAAAGAACAATTTCATGTATACTTTTACTGAAATTTCTAAAGAAAATTTAGCATGTAAATTTTGCTTCTTCATGCCTTACATTTTATCACAACCTTCCGATGCTCTTTGCCTGTGTTAACTTTATCAACATCAACTTTTAGAGAAAAACATGGACTTAGTGGTGCTATCAGTTCTGTCATAATCATTGCATCATTGGATAGAAATAATTGAGCTTTACTTTTTCCTTCCAGATAAAGAAAAAAAAAAAACTTATATGCTTAAGTTATAGTGGACACTACTGGTTAGCTGCTCCAATATCTGTTCCCAAATCTGTTTCTCCTACCTACCTTTCAGATACTCTTGGATGCTATTGGCCAGTGGATGCTAAGTAGACATCTACTTCAGTGTTCCCAGAAAACTTTTGTTCTCTTAACACAGACACTACTATCCCTTTACATTCTTTCTTCCTACTGGAGATGGTTGTATTGACAGGAGCAATGAGGCATCAGCTCTGACAACTCGAAGTCCTTCAATCAATTCCAACAGCTAACTTGCTATATACTTGTTATGTGAATAAAAATACCCATGCCCCCCATTTGTTTAAGCTAGTAGATGGTGTCCTGTTAACTGCAGCTAAAAACATTTCTATCTTAGCATTTTGTGTCTTAGTCTATTTGGGCTACTATAATAAAATACATGAAACAGGGTAGCTTATAAGCAATAGAAATTTATTTCTCACAGTTCTGGAGGCTGGGGAACCCAAGATCATGGGGTGCTAGCATGATTCACATCTGTTTCTGGTGAGGCCCTGCTCCCTTCATGGATGGTTGTCTTCTCTCTTCAACCTCACATGGCAGAAGTTCTATCTAGCTCTGCAGGGTCTCTTTTATAAAGGTGCTAATCCCATTATCAGGTGTTGTAGTCTGTTTGTGATGCTATAAAGGAATAGCCAAGGTTGGGTAATTTATAAAATAAAGATGTTTATTTGGCTCATAGTTTTACAGTCTGTACAAGAAGCATGGCACCCCAACACCTGTATCTGATGAGGGTTTCAGGCTGCTTCTACTCAAGGGATAAGGTGAAGGGAGCCAGTAATTGTAGAGATCACATGATTTGGGGGGAGTGCCTGGCCCTTTTTAACAACTAGCTCTGCTAGAAACTAACAGTGAGAACTCACTCATTACCATGAGGATGGCACCAAGACATCTATAAGGGATCTGCCCCCATGGCCCAGACACCTTTCATTAAGCCTTACCTCCAACAGTGGGAATCAATTGTCAACCTGAGATTTGGAGGGGTTGAACAAATCAAACTATAGCATAAGAACACTAATTAACTTCCAAATATCTCACCTCTTAATGTCCTCACATTGGGGATTAGCTTTCAACATGTGAATTTTGGAGGGACACAATATTTAGACTATTTAGACCATAGCACTTGCCTATGTCATTTTTTCTTTTTGGCCATGAGTCTACTCACATATAAAGGAATGAATCATACAGCCTATAATGGCTTTTCTAGCTCTGAGTATCTTGATTCTTATTCTGTCATATTTGCCCTGATCAGGTTATGAAGACTAATTGGGAATTGAGAAGACAATGCTAATAAGAAAATGAATTTTATTTTCAATTTTGCCTATTGCATACCTCTCCAATCATTCCAGTTATGATAAATTGTTAATTTTGAATCAAGTTTGCTGAAAATTAAGTAAAAATAATTATTTTAACTCTCTTGATATCTTTCTGTCGTACTACATCTCATAAATTTATCTTCATGTGTGAGGTTATAGAAATAAATGTCTTGCAAATAAACAATTTATATATATATTTCTATTTTATATTAATTTTATTTATGTATTGTTTCAACATACACACATATATGTATATTTACATATAAATATACATATATATTTATTCCATGTCTCGAGTGATTTATTCTTTCTAGTTAATCTCAGAAGTAAAAAAAATATAGCAGGGGCTGTTGGAATAACTTTGCTTGCTTGATTATACAAAATATAGCAGAGAAATTGCTATATGATATCTCTTGTATAGTAATTAGGTATCTTGAGTGCAACTCTGCTATATCTATTGCCAAGAGAGTATGATTATGGATTTACAGAAGTGAGAAATTAGACCCAAATGAAGAAAGAAGAAATTATATTGAATTTGTAGCATTGACCTTGTTGAGGTGAAAAAAATAAATTTTTAATTGGATTCTGTTGGCTAAATACCAGAAAAAAACATGAAATGTGAAAAAAAATAAGGGAAAGTATGGAAAAAATGTAATGACTTATCTATGAAAGGAGATGTCTAAGGCAAAAGCAAAATGTATGTGCTTGTTCCAAGTAGGAGATTAAATATGGGTCTCAAAATGATTGACAAGGTTGATGTGAAATATACATGTTAAAAAAATAAAGACTGAATCAATCAAGATGCTGAAAAAACACAGCAACTCAATAACTCATTAATCTAGACCCACTGTATTAAGACTAAACTTGGCTGATGCTCAAACCTCAGACAACGTGTATCATCTCATATGCACCATCATGGATGCTTGTCTGCCCACTGGTATCTGCATGTATCTGAGGGAAACATGCACCACAAATGCCTGCTCCTGAGATAAGAGGCAGCTCCGAAGTACTCTTTTGACACTCCTTTATTTTGGGAGGGAGAAGAATTATAGTTTTGACTTCTTTTGAGGTATAGTTCATCATAGTATGAATTTTATCATTCTGCCCCTCCTGGCATGTCATTGGGCCTAAGGTAGGCATTTAGGTTAGGTTTTCCTGTAGCTATGAAGTGGTAATTCAAAACCTCTCCCGTAAAGACAATCCTTACACTGGAAAGAGAGAGAGAGAGAGACAAGGAGAGAGAGAGAGAGAAGGGGGGGGAGAGAGACAGAGAGAGAGAGAGAGAGAGAGACAGAGAGAGAATCTTTTGTTTTCTTGGAAGGGTGGGAGAGTTTGAATGTGAGAAAAACAGAGAAGCTCAACAGACAGTGGTGTGATGTAGAATAATGACATAAAAAGAAACTGCAGCAAGCAGAACCCGTGATTAAATAGAGCTGTGGTAGAGGAAGCAAAGAGCTACTAGTGAAGATGGAAGTGGCTGAGTCACCATGATGGTGACTCATTAGATTTAGGTTTTATCTAGAATGGCATTTCAATTTCTATGTGGTGTGACTATACAATCCTTAATAGAGTTTCCTGTCTTCTTTATTTCTGACCATACATCTTTGCAATGTTTCCCTAAATATATCAGCTTGAATGTGCTTCCACAACCTGAAAAATTCTTTTAAAAAAATGCAGTTTGCAAGCACAAATTCTTAAATGCCGATCTGGGGTGCAAAATCTCACCTGATGACCAATTGTACTGAGACTCCAAAACTGAGCTTAGCCAAGATATGAAAAAGGGTTATCTGTTTTGGATGTTTATTGTTTGTTCTGTTTGATTTGTTGTTGGAGAGTCATATTTGTTTTTCTCTCTTTTAACAACTTCTCTGTCTGAAAGTATAAGCCAAACCACAATATTTTTACTGTATTTGAAGCAGAAAATATAATCAAGACTTGATTAGTAACACTGATTCCTTACTCTGGGTTAACAGAACTATCATTACATGAGGATTCAAATACAAAGTTTAACTACAGCAAACGGTATAATGTCCCTCAGGTCTGTCATCCGTGTCATCCTCTAAATGCAAGTCACTTTCATTATCTGTCTCTATTACACTCTCACGCTAAGCTGCTCCCTATCTCTTGCCCTCCGGTTTAATCTCTCACTACAGGCTCCCTTGCCAACCCATTCCACTGAGCCAGCTGGAATACCCGTGCACCAATGAAAACAAAACAACACAAAACTGTATGGCATCAGCATATTCACTGAATATTCTCTACTCCTCACCTTAAATAAAGTCTCTTTTCCTCAAGGGTACCAGGTACAAACATACTAAGTGAGTGGAGAAGGTTCATTCTTCCGTTCTGTATATACAGAGAAATCGGGTGATGGGGAAGGAAAGGGAGAACGGCACTTTCAATTTACTTCTGGTTACTCTTACTTTTTCAGAATTAAGTCCTTTCCCACTCACTCAAATATACTTCCTTTGCACGATGGCCAACGATCACTGCCTGAAACTGAAAGTCTTGCACCCTGGGAAACCTCTCAGTTACAGACAAGCCAGGACAGGTGATCACCCTATACTAGACCACTTAGTAGTATCACCTTGAGACCCTCGTGTGCTGTCATGAACAGCACAGTCAAAAATGGCTTCTGCTTCTGCTTGATTGACACTATCGAGAGTTTGAAAGTCTCCCTGTTTGATGACATACTCTCTTTTATTGGTTTATGAGACTAAATTCACTTCAGTTTTTTCCTCCTGTCATTCAGAAAATTTGTCAAGCATTTCAGGATCTCCTCTGACTCCATTTATATTTAAATGCCGGTGTTCCCCTTTCCAACACTGGCCTTGCCCTTTACTCCTTATTCTACTCACTGTATATGTTCTTCATGGATAAACTCATTTAATTCCATTGGATTTAATTATCAATTATATACTAATGATCCTTAAATCTATCTCACATTTCAGCTCCCCTATTTATCTATTTCCTGTTGGAGATTTCCATTAGACATTCCACATTCACCTCAATATGTCCCAAACTGAATCATAAGCTTTCTCCTGCTCTTCCATTTCTTATTTTGGTGAAAAATGCAAGTATGCACTCAGAAGCTGAAACAAGAAAACGGTGACTCATTCCATTCTTCTCCCTCACAGCCACCAACTCCTTCCTCCTACCCAGGAGGACACAGTGTTTAGTTTTAAATATTCTACCTCATTAATACATTTCTTATATACCACCTTTATTCATATAACTTATCAATCAAGCTAAAATATATTGGAAAATGAAAAGAAGAGGATGCTAATCAAACTGGTACAACAGGGGTAACTGAACCCTTTTATGGTCTTTATCTTAGGGTTTTCCAGAGAAAGAGGACCAAAAAAGTGTGTGTGTGTGTGTGTGTGTGTGTGTGTGTGTGTGTGTGTAGAGGGAGGGAGAGAGAGAGAGAGATTTATTTTAAGGAATTGGCTTACATGACTCTAGGCGTTGGCAAATCTAAAATTTTCAGGGCAGCCTGGTAGGCTGGAAACCAAGACAGTCAAAATTGTTTCTTGCTCAGAGGACTTCAGTCCTTTTTCTTAAGGTCTTCCACTGATTGTCTGAGGCCTATTCATGCTATGAAAAGCAATCCACTTTACTCAAAAATCTTAGTGATTTGAATATTAATTAAATCTTAAAAATATCTGCATAGCCACCTCTAGATTGGTATTTGACCAAATATATGGCAACCATAGCCTAGCCCAGGTAACACAATTAACCATCCCTGTCTTGCTTAAACTACTTTTAGCTTCATTGTATGCCCTCCCTCCCCTTTGTATACCAGCAGGTGCAGAATCAGTCATTCTATTTGATGTATCCTTTTCAACCTACATGTATTCTCTCTTGTTATGGGATGTCTTCCCTATCATCTTCTAAATATTATTGCACCAATATGCATACCAGGCAACAGGTTCTTGTGGCCTGGTGTGCAAATTTATCTTATATAAATATAATCCTGTTTGTACATGTCTCAGTGAACTCTGTATTGCTTGAGGACAGGTATCAGATCTTATTCTACTTTATATTCCTCAGCCTTAGGACTGTGGCTCTCAAATAGTTGACATGGATAAATAAACTTTTATGTGTACCTACTATTGTGAGGCGTTGTGATAGTTACTGTTGCAATGAAAATAAAAAATACAGATCTTTCTTAAAAGAGAACACAGAGTAATTGTGGAGCTCTGCATGGGAATAAATTATTTTATGTATCATAAGATAGGAGCTTGTACTGCCCATAATATGTCATAGAGTAGCACATACATGAAAGAGTATTAGAAGAAAAGTCTAAATGTCCCCATACATATAGAATGGAAAGTTTGCTGTTTGTTTTGTTTTTAGTGCGTTTTGCCTTATTCCCCTGGTGATAACACTTGTTTTATTTTAGCACTGATTTATGGAAAAAAAATTACAAATTTTTTTCAAGATTCAACTTATCTATCTGCTAATGGGAATAGTAATCAAAGTTTAATAAAACTACAGTATAACAAAATGAAAAAAAGAAAAATATTTTTATTTTATTTTATTTTTTCTCATTCTATCAAATCCTTTTTACTCTTTGAAGAGTATGATTTGGGTAAACAAATTTAGTGAAAAACTATTTGCTGAATGAGTGATCCCTTCTAATAAAAAATATTTTAATTATGTAAATATTGACTTAATAAATAGCAAACTTTCTTCTAGTGACACTTTCAGGCAGAATAAATGTCATTTAGTATCTGACAGCAGGGAAAGACAAGCATGAGATTAGAAGTGATTTTTTAGATTACTAATGACTTTCAGGTACTCTGAAGCCCATCTCTCTGCCTCCAGATGGAGTTGTTCTTTAACCTTCCTGGACAGGTGGCTATCAGTACTCCACCTCCAGGGAAGGTTCCACTAGTGTTATTAACAACTGTCACTCAACTTGGCCTAACCTCTCAAGTAGAACTATCTCATGCTGACTTCAGCTTATTTATACAGTGTCGTTCCAATTGTCTTAATCAGAAAAAAAATAGAATTTTTAGTGGTGAATTTTCAGTGAGAGAATTGAGGTGCATAAGCCTAAAATTGCTTTTATTTTATTTCATTTTTCTTCTACTTAATAGGGAAAAAAGTTCCTATGCTTTTTCTATTCAGATATTTTCAAATTGTGCAGCAAAATAAAAATAACAGAATGTCTGTTTCATTATCTCAGCTTTAATTGAGATTCCACTGCTAAGTATTGCCTTGTAGAAAAACCACAGAATACTATATAATATCATGATAACCCATTAAGGTTTTTTGTTTGTTTGTTTGTTTTAAGACAGAGTCTCACTCTGTCACCCTGGCTAGAGTACAGTGGCTTCATCATAGCTCACTGCAACCTCAAACTCCTGGGCTCAAGTGATGCTCCTGCGTCAGCCTCCGAGTAACTGGGACAATACGCAAGTGCCACCACGTCGGCTAATCTTTCAATTTTTTGTAGAGATGGGGGTCTCGCTCTTACTCAGGCTGGTCTCAAACTCCTGACCTCAAGCAATCCTCTTGCCGTGGCCTTCCAAAGTGTGGAAACATTTTTAAAATAGACTTTTATTATATGCATACTATTACTTTTAATGCCCTACCATTTATTGAAAAGAGGGATTTAACTCTATTTTTTCCCTTGGTTGTAAGATTTGTTTACTTATAACAACAACAAAAGATGGGTTAACAGTTTTGCCACTAAAAGAAAAATAACAAATGGTATATAGATTATCAGTTATGCTTTACAGATGGCAATCTGTGGGAGAAGTGGAAGACGATACAGTTTGAAATACAATAGACACATTTAAATTCCAAAGACAGCACATTCTATTTCATTAAAAGCATTGAAAATTGATGGTGCAAATGCAGTAAAAACTCAATTAACTGACAACTGATTTGCCTGGAATTTTAATTAGCCATATTCCTCCATATTTGATCTTTTAGAAAATAATAATAAATGAGGGGGAAAAAATCTTTCACTGATACAAACTTAAGCAACACCTTTAATCAAGCCGTTTTCCCACTTAAACACTTCCAGTTAGTCTCCCTGACTTCCAATTTCTTCTTACCAATAACCTTGCACCTTTCTAATTTCCACCTGCAATCAGAGTTATCTTGGGAAATACAAATCTCTTCTATCTCCAGTTTAATTTAAACATTTGAAGACTGCACAATCTTCTTAGAGGTAAGACAGATTTCCTTGACATGATCTACAGCCCCTTCATGGCCAGCACCCCACCTTCCTCTCCATCATTACCTTAAACCACACCTCACCTCGCCGTTGCCTCTAACTGCTCTGGTCTTCTGTTCATTTCTGCATTACATTCTTGCTCACTCCTGCCACAGGAGTGTTTTCTCTTCTGGAAATCTCTTAGCCTAGTCAATATCTAGACATTGTGCACCATGGAGAGTAAATCTAATTATGAGTAGATTCCAGCTTAGACTGTACTTCCTTAGGGAAGCTCTTCCACTGACATCATCATTCAATCAACCCCACATTATCAGTTCTCTTAGCACATACGTCTCCTTCCTAACAATTATCATATTTGTAATTCAACAAACTTTTTGTGGTTATTTAGTTACTATACATATTTCGTTTTTATAAACCCTCAGTATACATATATATTTTTGTTTGTGATATGCTCTCCAGTCCTTAGCACAGTATTTGCTACATAGTAAGAGTTCAGTAAAAATTGGTTGAATAAATACATGCATAGATTTATGATATAAAGAAATAGAAGTCTTCAGAAATAAATGAAAACTCCTATTGTGAGGTATTTTGAATTTCAGATACATTCTATTTGAGACCAGAATGGAATCCTCTCACAGTGCTCTATCCAGACCTATTTATGGAACCAACTTTCATATACTGCCAGTAAAGCCAGCAGATACCTACACCTATTCCCTGCACCAACTCACACAAAATTTAGTAGCGAAGCAAAATGAGTAAGACAGGGAGGTATATGATTGCATAATTTATGAACTGCAAAAGGACCTAGAAATGGATTGTTTTTATAGGGAAGGTTGGTAGGCCCCATGAAAAGAGAGTACAAAGAAATAGAGTAGTGGATGAGGTTAAGGGAAATGGTGGTGAGAGGTGATGTGAATGGAAGGGGGATGAGATACGAATGTGTGACTCGGACACCATGAATCAGCCACCACTGGCTGATGCCTGCACCCCACTCCACACACACACCTAGACTCTGTAAGACTTTGAGCTTAAGAGTTAACATTCTTAACACTTTCCTGTAGAGTCCCTGAAAACTTTACAGGCAACTTTGAGAACTGTCTTGGGTAAGGCAATTGAAACCCTATCTAGAGCAGGTAATGGCCATCTCCATGGTTAGGTTAGGTTATTGATGTCTGTCAGCAGTATAAATATTGCAAGTGAGCAATAACATGGATCATCTATTCACACAGGGAAACCTATATATGCAACCACAGAAACAAGGTCAATTTGGCCATCTGACTCCTCCTATCCCCTCCTAGAAATAGCTTGATGGGCCTGCCACATAAGATAGCTAGATATACAGTTATACACACACCTATATGCATATAGACATACATATCTATATATGTGTATATATACAAACACATATAGACTAGATGCAGAAATCACTATAGATACATATCCATTGAGAAACAGAATTAAAAAGCCCCAATAATATTGAATGGGCCTTAAGAAAATTTTGTGATATATATCATACATGCAACTCAATGTTTACATTTTTGTGACCATTCTTTTAGTCATTTGTTCACTAAAGTAGTATTTATGGATTTTTAATCTTATGGCTGATAAAAAACATATGATCTTTAAGGAATATCTATGTGTGAATCAAAATATTCTAAATTGCTGAATGGAGCATGGTAAATACTTTGAGAATTAAGATACTGATAGTTCAGAGCAAGGACTGTCTTCATCCAATAGGGACAATCAGAAAAGTTTCACTGAGTTAACAATTAACTGGCATATGAAGAGTGGACATAGTTAGTGAATGAAAAAATGGATCAATGCATTTTTAATGGCAGTGAAATTCTTTCTTCAAATATACTAGTTCGTTGAATGTAGAACAGATTAGAATGGTTGAGAAGCCCACCACTACAAGCTATATCACCCCAAACACTTCCATAAAATCTAGATGGGTCTCATCTAAACAAACACTGCTTTTGCATTAAAAAACAAAATTGAGACCAAGTGTCCTACAAGTGATCATGTAGCAGGTTAAGAGTTGATAGCCGTTTAATAGCAAAATGATGGATAGAACTTAGGTCTCTTGACATCTGCTTAGGATAGAAAGTATAAAAAAGCAAGTGAGAATCACGATTCTGGTAGTTGACATGATTCTCAGTTCTGCCATTTGCTGGCCTGGCTGTATGTTCTTAAGTACCATATTTAACATCTCAGAGTTCAATGTTCATATTTGATAAATCAAAATATTGTCCACTAGTGTTTGAAAGCACCTGATACACATCTCGGAACATAGCAGAAACCTAAACATTGTTATAAAAGGCCCTTGTATGTATACAACCCTGACTTCCACATATGACCTCTAATATCAATAAACTTTTTAAAAAATGATCCAGGTCATTATATGTTAGCTAATTAACAAATGTTTCCCCATTATGTCAATTCAGTTTGGCAAAGTCATTATACTTTGTACAACAGATGATTTTGTGCTATTATTTGAATACTATGTTAAATCTTATTTCTTTAGAAAAAAATGAAACAGTAAATTTTGAGGAGAGCTGAAACTAATGATAAAACAATCAGGAGCTGGCTTGGAATTATTAAGCATGAGAAGAGTAGTGATTTGCTGGCCTTAAATCAAATATTCACAGATGTAAAAACTGGTCATATGTTCAATTAAAGAAATGATGAAATGCCAGAAAATTAGTTCAACAGGGAATACGTTAAAGGAAGTTAAAGGAATTAAAAAAAGAAGAACTATTTAAAAGTATGTGAACATGATTGTCACATAGAAAAAAATTCAATTATCCAAATGCAAAAAGAGGTATCCAGGTACATAGAATGTTTGTTTAGAGAGCTTTACAGGGATTTTTCTACATAAGAAAAAAAAAGCTAATTTTCATATTCTCATCAATTTTCTCAAAATGTAAATAGGATTTTATTAAATCTCTCCTCAAAATTCTCCTAAAATGTTTTCAGTCCTTACATAAAACAATAAAAATATTTGTCTGCAAAAATTAAAATCCATTATTTTGTTCTATGAAATATTGTTTCAAGCAAGCTGAAAGAACTAAAATTTGAAAAAATAGATTAATTTGTAAAACTAAATATACATTTGAATATTTTAACTAATAATATGTTTATTGCTGTCTTAGATTGAACCCACTTACACAGCCACACACAGAGATATGTATACTTGCACACATATTGATACATATAGATACTCATATTAATTAGGCTACTTAATCAGTTTTTATAATTTTAATATTCATATATGTGTCCAGGAAATCTTTAGATATAAAAGTGGACAATGGCCTCATTGACACCTGCAATAATCATTATTAATATCCAATCATTTGGTTCCCCTACAACATTGTATCATGACCAGCGATCTAACAGAGCTAGAAAAGGAATATATTAATACTTCAAATATTCTATTGTATTTTTTGAATTGCGACCCACATAGGATAAATCCATGAAGGCAAGTTGAGTGATTTTTTTTTATTCTGAGGAAGAATTTATTTTGAACATTTGTTGATCTATGATTTTAGTCACATGCTTGACTGCCCAAGTAGACAGATAACTAAAGGTCTTGGGATATACAGAATAGCAGCTTCTCCTTCAGCGAGACTGAACAAATCTTATAAAGTGTAATTACCTTAGTATTTTACCTGTCACCTATATTAAATGTAATCATTTTGGGGTGAGGATACAGCCAAGAAAATATATCCCTTTACTATTTTTTTCTTTACATTTGATGAAACTGAGATAGAAACAAATCAAAATAACACAAAACTAAATTCTAGCCTAGGACTCGGAAATCTCTGACTATAGTCTGGAAGTGTTTCTAAACCTTTTTTGGTCTCAGTTTATTTATACTTTCTTTCAGGGATATGAAGAATTACTCAACCCTACTTTAGAGAATTGATATTAGAATAAAGTGAGTTAATATGTTGGGATGTTTTGAAGAGTATAAAGGACCATACAATTGTACTTAACATCTCTAAGTAAAAGATGGCAGTTCTGTTCTACTCAGCGCACAATAGGCCACTCCTAGAGAATTGATTTCTGTTCAAAGAGGTAAGTAGCCAACTAGAGCATTTCCTGAAGTTAAAAAGTCAGAAGGGTAAAAGGCCTAACGAAGTCACAAAAGGAGAAAAAAGGTGGTCAGCGAAGGGAGGGGTAAAGTGGTTTATGATAGTTGACTTCAGAGAGAGACAGATAAAACTAAATGGGCAGTAGTTATAGAAAAGAAATTTTTCAAATGACAATGAGTACATCTGAATAAAGTTATCCAAAAGTTGAATCAACTGCTTTATAAGAACGTGTGGTGAGTTTATTGGCATATTTGGAGATTCCACAGAGGCTAAATTGCCCCCTGACAGGAATGCAGTGTACAGAATGGAAACCTCAGTTAAGCTGTCAGATTGTGTAGCTGCTATGGACTCTGCCATCCTGAATTTGAAAGGTTGCTGTGGAAGCCCATTGTTATCACTGCATTGCTCGTTGTTTCCGTAATTTATCAAAACCCAAAACTTGTTGGCTTAAAACAGTAATTTCTTACTTACAATTTTGTGAGTTGATTCGGAGGATCTTCAGCTTAAAATTATACCATCCATTCAATCCATTATACAGGAAAGACCAGAAGGTTCAAAACAGCCTCACTCACATAGCCGGCAGTTGGTGACAGCCAATAGCTAGGAGATCAGCTAGGGCTCAATTTTCCTTTACGTGTTCCCTGCACATAGCTTTTTCCTCACACTGCATGTGACAGAGTTTCCAGACCATGTGCTCCAACAAGTTGAAGTGGAAGCTGCAGATCTCTTAAAACTCAGCCACCGGTATTACTTTGACCCACTGAACGTTCTTGAAGTATTGCTGTGTGAGTCACATGACCAGTCCGGATTCAGTGTGTCAGAGAAATGCAAAATGCATGAGGACTTAAATTCCCGGAGTGGAGGATTGCTGGAGGCCCTTTTGGAGAGTGGCTTCCACCATTATAGTATTTAGTTGCTAATGGAAAGGGAATGTTAAAAATAGACACAATTTTAAACAGATACTTTGCACGGCAATAAAGTAGACTAGAAATTATTGAAACGAATTAAAATATCGAAAAGCAAGTTAAAACATGGACATCAGAGCTTCACTCTGTTGACTTACAGATTTAGGTCAAATATAGGATGTGAGTGAAAGCTGTCTAGTCCAACTTATTAATAACAAATAACAAGCACTTATTAGATATCAAATATGAGACTAATTACTGTAGATAACATCATGTGCCTTATATAACCCTTGCCATTGAGAAACTTCCTGAATAACTGGGAGGCAGACTGGAAAGTAGATAATAATAACAAAATGTTATAAATAATATGAAAGGAAAGATTTATAAAAATACTACCAAGAATACAGTTGAAGTAGCCTCAGAGATGAGATGAAATCTCTCTTCTTTGAAAGATGAATATGCTTTTTTCCTAGCAGTGAAAAATAGGGACAAGTGGAAAGAACTGGCTTTTTATGCACTTATTTTCTAGATGTTCTATGCTAGATGGCATTTATCAATTATCTACTTTGTTTTTTAAAGCATTTCTATGAAGCAGATGTTATAATACCCATTTTACAAAAAGAAGAAACAGGTAAGTAACTTACCCAGGGTTAAACATACGAGGGACTCTGATTCCAAAATCCATAGTCTGTTTATTACCCCACATTTCCAGGCAGTAAAAAAAGCACACTGAATTTGAAATATTTCCAGAATGTTTCATACTGCTGCCATAACCTGGCTGGGCAGCGATCATAAAAAAAGCCTCCATGGCTTCTACGCGTCATCTCAAGAATTCCTCAGATCACCTCCCATGAGCTTCTGTAGCAATTCCCTGTAAAAGGAAAAGCTAGACCTGCCCTTGCCTAAGACGGGATCTCAAGATGAAAATGTCCAAAATATTGGAAGTTGGAAATACAGATCTATAGCTAAAGATTGACGTATGGGTTAGAGATGTAGATTGGAAATCTTAAGTATTTAGCTAGTATGAGTGACAATAGTAATAGCAGAGGTAAAAGCAGTAATAATAGCAATATACTATTAATAATAATAATATATAAGGTACCCTTATGCTGTAATAGCATTGCACATGCTATTTTACTGCTGGGATAATTTTCTATATCCTTTAATCCTTTTTCTAAGTAAATTTTATACTATATTTATACTTTAGCTTATACATAATAGAACATCTAATCAATTAAATGTTTCATAATTTTTTCAGGCTAGATACAATCCTCTTACATTTTCTTAAAACTCATATTCCTGGTTTCATAGGAAGGAAGTTTGTTCATGTGAAAAAAAAATATTATTCCTGTATTCTTTTTTAGTGCATAGTTCTACAAGGGAGAAAATTCATCTCTTTTTAATTGCATTCTGTGACCAACTCATATTCAGTATCCAGTAGATAATAGATACTTAGACTTTTCCTAATGTATGAAGGACAGTCAAAACCTGGGCACGTACAGTGTGAATGGAATGTTAAAAAATATCAACTTATAATAAGCTATTTAGGAAAGAAGTACCCACAAAAGAAGCAGAAGAAAATGCTATTGTCCCCTACTGTTAGGAGCCTTTCTTCACAAACATGTATCAGTATTAATGTAGCCATATTCACGTGTTTGTCAGTTCACTAAATTGGTCTTAAGCACAGGCACGCACACACAAACATACATGCACACTCCTACAGCTATTGCATAATTACCAGTAGTGATCATTCAGGTACTTTTTGCTACTAAATATGTTCCTAAAAGTATTTTGAATTTAAAAATGTGAAGACAATTCTACTAGCCAGAAAGATAGGCTTTAGAAGTGGGAAGAACCAGATTTGAGAATCCAATAGAAATTAACATGCTCATTAGGCTATGAGTGCTTTCTATAACTTTGTTTAAGAACTTTCAAAATAGAGAAGATGAGATGATTATTTTTCATGTGGCAAAATTGAGGAAGGTTTTGGATGAGAATAATATGTATGTCGGTGAACTTTCAATAAAGCAGATTTCTCTCCATAGTGTGAGTGAGCCTTGTCCAATAAGCTAAAGACCTGGACAGAAAAATAACCTACCTCCCTGAGCAAAAGAGAATTCTCCAGAAGACTGGTTTGAACTTTATCTGTTGCCTCCTGTGGTTCTGCCTGCTAACCACACTGAAGATTATAGATTTGCCAGTCTCCCAAATCACAAGAGCCAAATCCTTAAAATAAATCTCCATATATATGAATACATTTCTATGTACATGTATATACACATATATACATATACAATATATTGGTTTTGTTTCTCTGGAGAATGCTAATACAGATTTTGGTACCGAGAGCAGTTCTAGAGGAACAGATTCTTAAAGATGAATTTTCTGAATGGGTTCTTGGATTTCCAGAATTGGCTTTCTAATCTGATTAGATTTAAAGTCACTAACAAGTTTATTTTCAATAGTAAAGAAAACACTAACAGTCCATGGTACTATCTGGCAAAACAGATACACAAAGTATCAACAATGGATAATCCCAGTCAAACACTTATAAGAAACAAGGATCTGAGTGATCATATATATGACACTTTCAAATATTTTTGTCAAATGTATGACTGTAATGATATTGCCCAGATGTTCCTATTAATTTTTCTTTTAATTGGAAGACTATTTGGCTGAGATGGACCCAAATTTTAGATTCCTACCTAAGCAAAACAAATGTAAAAAGTAAAACAAAACATAAGCTTAAGTAATCAAAACTATCAAGTAACCTCTAACTAGGAACTTCCCATTTTAACCAATCAGGTATGTTTGGTCTTGTTTCTGTAAACATCTTATAAATATTTCCTCTCTCGCGCCTCCCAGTGGAGTGCTAAGCTGCTTGCAGTCTGATGCTGCCCGATTCATAAATCATTGAATGCCCAAGCAAATTCTTTACAATTGTAATGTGCCTACGTTTTTCTTTGGTCACTCTTAATGTCACTGGACAAAGTGGGAAAACAATAGAAAGAGTGACCCAAAAAGCTGTTTTGAATGGACTCAGAATAAGAAGAGGCTCTGCAACAGGTCCCGCATGCTCTGCCACTCAAGCCGTATGATCCAGCAGAGTCAGTGGTGCGTTAATTGTCTCTGATGCTGATTGGAGCCTTTGGCAAGACCCTGTAGGTAAATCACCATGCAGGACCTAAAGATTGTGTAGCTGTGCCCTGCATCCTCTGCAGATAACTACTCTCCTTCTAAAAGACAGCATTTGGCCCACTGCTGAGTCTACATAGAGATTGAACACTTAACTATGAACCACCAAGTTACCTGCAACCTGAGCTGTCTGTCATGAGCTGGGTGTCATCTGACCCATTAAGCCAGAAAGTTGGTGCGCCCAAGAACTTCCCATCACTAAATAGAAATGGTATGTCTGTGATTAGACTTGAGTAAGCCTTGAAGCCACAAGTAAGTTATATGAAAAAGTGGCCCAAATGCCCATGATTCCACCCTTGCCATCCTACCTTCTCTCACAGCCTGCACTGATGACCTCATGGAGATCTCCCTGAGATCAGTTGACAAAGGAAGAGGATGCTCTGGCTTAGTTTACAGATAGTTTTGAATGATATGCTGGCACCACCAAGAAATGAACAGAGGCAGCACTACAGCCCTTCTCTGGGATATCCCCAAAGGGTGCCGGTGATGGAAAATCCTCCCAGTGGGCAGAATTTTGAGCAGTGCACCTAGTTCTTCATTTTACTTAGCCAGACAGGTGACTATAAGCTGATTCATAGGCTATGGCCAATGGTTGCCTTGATAGTCAGGGATTTAGACAGGAATATGATTAGAAAATTGGTGACAAGAAAGTCTGAGGAAGAAGTATGTAGGTAGACTGCTCTAATTGGGCAAAAATCATGAAGATTATTTGTATCTTATGTGAATGCTCAGCAAAAAGTAACCTCCTCAAAGGGGTGGCTTAATGATTAAGTGGATAGAACGGCCTGTTCTGTGGATACAAGTGTGCCTCCTTCCCCAGCAACCCCTGCCATTGCTCAGTGTGTTCATGCGCAAAGTGGCCATGCTGGCAATAATGAAGGTTATGTGAGCTCAGCGACATGGACTTCTGCTCACCATGACTGACCTGGCTATGGTCACTGATGAGTGCCCAGTCTGCCAGCAGCAGAGACCAGCTCTGAGTCCACTCTCCACGCTGAGCAGCTAGCTACATGGTGGCACGTTTATTACATTTGACCACTTCTATTGTGGATGGGACATCATTTGATTCTCATTAAAACATGCATTTACTCTGTATATGCATTTGCCTTCCCTGCATGGAATGTTTCTCCCAAAACTACCATCCATGGACTTATAAAATGTCTTATCCATCATTGTTGTATTCGACACAGCTTACTTCTATTCAATGAACTCACCTCACAGAAAATGAAGCGAGGCAATAGGCCCATGGTCATAGAATTTACTGGTCTTACCCTGTTCCCCACTATACCAAAGCAACTGGATTGATAGAACTATGAAATGGCCTTTTAAAGACTCAGTTACATTTCCAACTAGGTGGCAATATCTTTCAGGGCTGGTGCAAGATTCTCCAGTAGGCTAAACATGCTCTGAATCAATGTCAATATATGATGCTGTTTCTCCCATAGCCGGGACTCACAGGCCCAGGAATTGAGGGTGAAAATGAGAAGAACACCATTGTCAATCACCCCAGTGATTCAGAAGCGAAATGTTTGCTTCTTGTCCTCATGATGGTATACTTTACTGGCCTAGAAGTCTTAGGTCCAAAGGGAGGAATCCTCCCACCCTGAGACATAATAATTATTCCATTGCACTTGAAGTTAAGACTGCCACCAAGTCTAGTTTGGACTCCTCATGACTCTGAATCAATAGGCAAAGCAGGGGGTTACTGTGCTGACCGGAATGACTGATCCTGACTACCAAGAGGAAATCGGACAGCCCCTCCACAATAGAGGTAAGGAAGAGTATGTGTGGAATACAGGAGACTCTCTATGGAGTCTTATCTGATTGCCATGCCCTGTTACCAAGGTCAATGAAAACTACAATGACCCAATCAGATAAGACTACTGATGGCCCAGACCCTTCAGGAATGAAGGCTTGGGACAGCCCACCTGACAAAAAATCATCACCAGCTTAAGTGCTTGCTGAAAGCAAAGGAAACAGAGAGTGGATAGTGAAAGAAGGTAGTTATCAGTCCAGCTAAAGCCTGTGACCAGTTACAGAAATGAGGACTGTGTTTGTCATAATTGTTGGGGATATTTCCTCTTTATTTTGTTAGAAATGTGTCTGTATGCGTGTATACATTTATATACAGTTGACCCTTGAACAATGCAAGAATTAGGGGCTCAAACCTCCTACACAGTTGAAAATCCATGTATAACTTTCAAATCCCCTAGAACTTAACTAATAAATAATAGGCTACTGTTTATGGGAAGACTTGCCAGTAATATAAGCAACTGATGAACACACATGTTGTATGTTTATGTGTTAAATATTGTATTCTTAAAGTAAGCTAGAGCAAAGAAAATGTTATCAAGAAAATCATAAGGAAGAAAAAAATGTATTTACTGTTCATTAAGTGTAAGTGGGACATCATAAAGGTTATTTAACCTCATCGCCTTCATGTTGAGTACATTGAGGGGGAAGAGAAAGAGGAGAGGTTGGTTTTGCTGTCTCCAGTGGCAGAAGCAGGAGAAAATCCACATATAAGTGGACTAGCACAGTTCAAACCCATGTTGTTCAAGGGTCAACTGCATATGAAGCAAGTGTCTGTTTTCTTCCCTTTTTATTCCTTTGTCATATAACGTAAGATGTACTGACTTTATAGTATTTAAGTATTGTTAGCTTTATAGGGTTTACGTTGCAGAATATCAAGAAGAGTAAACATCAACCAAGGACTTTGCATCCTGTTCTGGGGAAAGAGTTAGTGAATTTCCAGTTGTCCACAGAATAGTCACACCACGTCAGGTGAAAGTATGGCTTTGTTATTGTCTTTATTTGGAGACTAAATATAGTTTAAGGAGATGTATATGGATGAAAAGTTGACAAAGGGTGAGCTGTGAGCTTGTGGTGGTTAATTTTATATGCCTACTTGAGGGAGCTTGGGATGAAATTAACACTTAAATCAGTGAATTTTGGGTAAATCAGAATACTCTCAATAATGCGGGCGGATCTTATCCAATCAGTTGAAGCCCTGAATAGAGTAAAACAACCAAACTCCCCAAGCCAGAGGGAATTCTCCAGCAGACTGCCTTCCAACTTCACTTACACCATCAGTTCTCCTTTGTCTCTGCCTGCCAGTACACACCGCAGATTTTGGACTTACTGGTTCTGTTTCTCTGGAGAATCCTGACTAATGCAATAGTATAACGTTTTATTTTTCAATTTATTAACCAAATAGGAAAGACAAGAAGAGCTGCTGGAGAAAGTACCAGACCAGGACCATAACTGTATGTTGGGTTATAATTCTCACCAATTCTATGATAAACTTATTTTTGTTAGCATCACCTCATTCACCAAAACCCAAGAATATATTTTTCATTTTGAAACATACAAAAAAATCTGTCTCCTTTCTTCAAACTCTCAAGGTGATTTTTGCAACCTCTGGATGAAAAATGGAAGCTTAAAAGATAATAAGCCTCACTAGGACTTTATTCTGATGGATTGTTCCAGAAAGTGTATGGAAGAGAGAATTTGATTGCCCATTTCTGGAGAAGAGGTTTTTACATACTGAGGTGTTTCTTGCCAAATGATGGCCTAATTAAGCCCGAGAAAGCCCATTTCTCTGCAGGCCTGCAGCCACAGGATAAAGACAAGCAGTGCTACAGCATCATGAGACTTTATTATTACGTTGGCAAGATTCCTTTATTAGGAGTAGTTGGGAGGACACCTGGCTAACTGGGGTTTACAGGATATATGATTTCCACAGTATTGCAGCTGGAATGTTAAAAAGCATAATGCAATTTCTGGAGGAGGATGTTCTGCAACTGCCAAAACGCTGAGTATTTCACAAGGATGCCAAAGACAATAACCCTCTTCTTCACGTTCAGAGTGTTCTGCAAAGCAAATGAAGCATTGGAAGTAGTTGATACAGACTGGTTCCTCAAACCAGTAGCAGCAGTAAATAGTCGTCATGCTATCAAACAAACTTTCCAGCACTAATCTCTCTGTATTTCCTAAAAACTAACAAACAAACACACACACAAAAAAAAACACTAAGTAAATTTAGCATGATCCCACTCTTTAAAAAGCCCAGGACCAAAAAATTAATTAATTAATTAATTAATTAATTAATCTTTTCTATTCTCAAAGTAAATTTGGGCTAGTTTCAGTTTGAGCCTTAAAATTAGCTTTGTCTCTATAAATTGCAATAGAATAACACTTCTGCTTCAGCATTCTCCATATCAGAGGATATTATCAGCCTGGCTCCTGAATTATTTGCTTATTTACAAAGGGTTTCATATGTTCCATGCAGAATATCTGGGCCAATTCCTTCATTTTTTTAAGCAAATGTAAACTTTCTTATAAAATGAAAAAAAAAGCTGAAATTTATTCTGTGATTGTTACTATTCTAGAACAAGTTTTATTCTATTTATATTAAATCTCAGCAGTTTTATACATGTAACAAACATAAGCGTCCAAGTTTCCTGGCAACAAACAAGAGGTTTGAAATTTTTCATTTCTTTCTCTGTTTTTCTCTCTGTAACATCTAGTATATTCTTTTACAATTTTAAACCAAAGGGCTCTTTGAAATGATCGTATTTCATGGGTTCAATTGTATATTTGACACTATATGTAGCCTATCAGTTATAAAGCAGTGGTACTTGAATTTCTCTGCAAAATAACTTTTATCTATACTTAATATATCTATTTCATTGCTTATATATACTTCCTATTCCATCATACTCAGAGGTAGTGGGTTATTTTTTTAAATTTCTCAATTTAATGGAGCTTTTCAAGTAAGACTAAAGATTGCATATGTTATTATTCCATTTATAAAAGTCTTTTCAGCTGGAGCTCAACCTCACATATTATAGCCAGATACTGCATGCTTATAAGAATAGCATTTAGCTCTTAACAGTAGAGGTATGTTCTAAAAATGCATTGTTAGGCAACTTTGTCTTTGTGTGACTATTATAAAGCTTGCTTACATAAACCTAGATTGTACAACCTACCACACCTCTAGGCTATATGCTATAGCCTATTTCTCCTAGGCTACAAACCTGTACAGCATATTACTATAGTGAATACTGTAGGCAACCGTATTACAATGATATCTGTGTATCTATACATATCTAAACATACAAAAGGTACAATGAAAGTACAATATAAAGATAAAAGCACCTGTAGAGGGCACTTACTTGAATGGAGCTTACAGGGCTGGAAGTTGCTCTGGGCAAGTCAAGGAGTGAATGTTGAATGAATGTGAAGGCGTAGGACATATACTACTGTAGACTTTACAAACACTGTAAGTACAGTTAAGCTATACTAAATTTATAAAAAGAAAAGTAATCGTACTACACAGCATTATGACAACTACAGTGTTACTAGGGGATAGGAATTCTTCAATTCCATTATAATTTTATTATAGAATCACCATTGTATACATGGTCCTAGTTGACTGAAACATCATTACGTGTATGTGTGTGTGTATACTAAATTTTATTTAACGTAATACATATATCTACAATTTTAAGAGCAATCACACATACTCAATATAATCTTTAATCATGACAAAGACTGTTTTCCAAAAAATTCTTTGCCAGCCTTCAGTTACTTGGGAACTGACCTTATGACATTTTATCTTGCTCCTTCAATATTGTTTCTTGCTCATCCATCACTGTTTTCTTTCTGTTCAATGTCAGTGAGAAAACTAGTGATGCAGCCACAAAAAATGAATCATGAACAAGCTTTTGCCATTTATATCATAAATATGACAGTGCAGTGCCTGCAGACAGTGTTATTTCCGGTCTGCATTCCTGGACACTGAGGTCAATAAAATTGCTACTAGCCATAAAGCATGGACATGAGACATGCTGGTGTGCAGTGAATCTTCTCACTAGAGAATGAATTACCATTTCAGGATGACAAAATCAGGGCATCGAGGGCCTCTTGGTAGAAACCTGATTCTACTATATTTTAGGTTGTTCCTTGCACATGATTTCTTATAAGCCCCTAAGACGTGGTCTCTTTGCTCTTTTAATCACTATTAAATAAAGCTTTGCCTGGATTTCTCTACTTCCTTAGATATGCATGCACAATAGTTCTCTGAGTCAACTTCACCCCTTTGATCATTCTCAGAAGCAAGCACAGCCCTCCCATATTTTAATCCTGTTTTAAATAGTGTACCCTTGTGTAGTATATGAAGAAGCCACCGGTTAGGACCAATAGGCAGTGAAAAAAAATTACAAAATCTTTGAGTTTCAAATCTGGCTTTCCCAGATTTTCACATAGCCCTTTCCCACATAGCTTTCCAAATAGGAGAGGGCATACGAATTTATTTAATGTGTATACATGGGAGCCTTCAGAAGGAAGACTCAATCCCCCAATGAGGCACAGAAGTTTATAAGTGAATGGAGGTTTAAATTGTGGCAAAATATGTTTTAGCAGCAAGACAGATTATGGAAGGAAGAGAGGAAGAGGCTTGGCTAGCAAGGGGGTCTTGTTATGTAAATGAAAATTTACAGGTACCAGCCATCAGAGAAAATAGATGGTAAATGTTTCTTTTCAGACCTTTAAAGGTTTCAGAAGCTCAGTTAATCTTTCCTGTATTGGATAAGAAAATATCTGATTGTACTCATGGAAATTCTCTATGGATGCAAATATCTTCCCACAGCTTTGCAGTGATACTTCTGTCTGCTGGGCTTGTGGCAGCTATCTCAAAATATATCAAAGAAATATATTTTGGGAAAATATTCTGATTTCCTTTACCCCCAAGGGCTCTGTCCTCGTGAATGGATGTTTGCCTTTATTGAGAAGGTGGTTTAGTTATCCTGAGAATGGGTTTGTTATAAACTCAAGTTCCGTCCCCTGTCTTCCTCCTCACATGGACCTTCTTTTCCTTCCACCTTCTGCCATGGGGTGACACAGCAAGAAAGCCCTCACCAGATGTCACCCCTCAGTCTTGGACTTATTGTCAGGTTTAGTCTCTCTCTGTGTTCTCGGTTCTTGATGTGCTCATGGCCGAAGAATGACCAGACCCAAAGTAAGGCAAGCATGCGGTGAGATTTATTGAGAGGGAGCAAGATAGGATTTCAGGGCAAGAGCAAGATACAGGCTTACAGAACAATATACACACTCCACAAATGACAACCGGACCCCTTGTCACAACAGGAAAAAAAGAATTTGGTTATATTCTGTGGCTTGCTTTATAGTGCCTGGATTGGGACCTGCCTATGGCTCAGACATCACCATGGAATCATATTGATTGGACAGTTGGGAGTTGCATGACCTGAGTCTTAACTATGCATGTGGGTTGTTCTAGATCAATTTCCTGAGTCCACGGTACCTATGTGGCTTGGCCTGTGGGCTAGAGAGTCCTCTGCATTCTTTTGCAGCTGGTGTGCCAAGTTCTGATTTGCAGATTCATAGGGTGTTCCCTCCTCCCCAAGGTATGGCAGTTTCTCTGGAGAGGATTAGGGTGGGGCAGGATCAAGATGGGGGCCTGGGACCCACCCTTGTCCTTCTTCCCAGGTAGGGCAATTGCACCAAGGCAACAGCACCCACTTTCGTCCCTAGTAGACCTGGAATCCCTCACTAAGGGAGAATCTACCTAACATTCTCACATCCAGAACTGCAAGAAATAAATCTCTGTTCTTTACAAATTATCCAGTTTCAGTTATTCTGTTACAGCACCAGAAAACTGAGTAAGACGTCTAATTATTTTCTTGTCTACCTGATTTTACTCCATTCTAGGGATGGGTCCAGATCTCCCTTGCTCATCATTATTTTCCCAGTGTCCAGCCTCACCTTCTGTCATATTGTGGACACGTGATAAAAAAGTTGAAAAAAATTAAATAAGTAAATCAATTCCTATTCTGCTTTAAGTTAATACATACTGTCTTCTCTCTTATCAGCAAATACCTAGGCATTATATTCTTTTGTCCTGAATTAGTAAAGTAGGGTCACTTGCTGATGAAGGAGCTCAGGAAATTTCACCCCAAAATATGACTCCTTGATATAAAGAATATTTTGAATTAAAGACCATGAAAGATCAAAAAGCACTGGAAGAGGCCTTTCCCTCAAAAAATCAAAAGAGCAATTGACTTCCCTTCCTCTCCCTGTTATCTCAATATATTGTAGGAAAGAAGATCAAGAATGCAACCAGATCTGGCCCAAATCATTTAAATATAATACCTGTCTCACGTTAATTTAATTTGCAAAAAGAATCATTTACAAGTCAATCTGTTTCACCCATCTATTTATCCTCCCTAGTAACCATTTATTGTCCAAAACAGAATTACCTATACTCCTCATCTCGTCCTACCCTCCAAAAGGACAAGCATAAGAATATCTGAACTTCACTGGGATATTAGGTAATCACTCTGCGATTCTCCGTGTGCACAGTAAATAAGCCTTTCGGTTATTAATCTTGCTTAATTGTGAGTTGATGTTTCAGTGAACTTATGGGGGGAAAGGGAAAGTTTTCCCCACACATACCCCTACACTGGCTTTTCTCTGACTACATTTCAGTAAAAGGATGTTTCTCAAAATAAATTTTAACAGTCCTTTTGAAAAAGAAAAATAGTTTGTACAGATTAGCAAAGAAATTTTTAGAAAGGTAACTGTACTCATTTGAGTGTGGTAGTTTTGCTTATCAAAATATTTCTTTGTCAGTGTAGGCATCATTATTTAAAATGGCTAAGGGCAAGTCTAGGCAAGTCTCAAGAAGTTTCTGCCACATGAAACTAATCTGGTTTCCAGATCACTTGACCTTTCCAGATCTTTGTAAAGGTCAGCATACAATTCCCCCGCAGCTGAAGCTTAGCTCAGCTCTATCTAAAGTCTTATCTCTGATTTTGAATTTAGCTAGAAGGTTCCTTCCTTTTGCTTTCATTATTTTTCCCCTGCTTATTAGTTTAGTGAATTTATTAGATACTCTCAGTGTTCTCACTGTATTTTTAATTTAATTTCTAAGTAATTGTAATGTAATTCTACCTGCTTAATACAAAGAGATTTATACTTGGTTCCCTCCTCCACACCCAGATTTTTTATTTTTTCTGAGTGCAACTGACTATAATAAAAATGTAATGCCACTTCAGAAATTCACTTCATCATGTTTAGCTAGTGGATCAGCCTCTGGTGACAAGAATCTGTTTTTGACTTGGCCATTCACTCTAATAAAAATTTTAAAACACAGTGGATTCCTGAATAGATACTTTTATTCACAACAAATATAGAAAATTCTTAATGGAAGAAGTAGTAAGGAATGTCAACAAATTGTTGTATTGTAGTACATTATTTATTAGTAGCCAAGATCACCGCCCTTATTTGTATTTCATTCCCCTTTCAGTTTCCAAAACACCATTCGTAACTCAATTTTTCACCAAAGTTAGTGCAGTGATGGTACAGTCTCTTCAATGGTTAGACATTAACATTAAAATTATATATGTTATGTAGGAATATAACTATAATTTCTGATGCCTGGTTTTATATTTTCTCAGATGAAATATTGACTAGACAACAAATCTTCAAAAATTATCTCATATACTATCAGCAGCAATAGTTACCTCTGAGCAATCTCCATATCCTGGAATTTATATTCACATTCCCTTAATAAAAATAACAATATGTAGAGTTCATTACACACATTTTATTTTCTATGAATTGAGACAGGTGCTTTACATATACACACTGTTTTTCGAAAACACTAATAAGAGTGTATCTTTATAGATAAAGGCATAGAACTCAGAAAACTGAATAATTTGCCCAAGATACACAGCCAAAATTAAAATACAGGTCTTCCTCTATCCACAGCCTCTTTCTCATGCTATCTCAGAATAGTCTGAGGGACAGAACAAGAAGGTGACTAGACAGTTTGATGGCTAAACAGGTTCTCGAGGTTCCAGAGCCTGTGCTTCAGTGATATCTCTATCAATATTTCCTAATATATACTTGAGTACATTAGTTCCCTAAGTCTCAGGATTTTCTATTATGAAGTGAAATCACAATATGACATCTCTTTAAATAGATTATGACGAAAATAAAGTGTAAAAATAAAACAACTTGCTACATAGTAAGTTATCAATATGTTAGTTTTCATTATTATTGTTATTATTTCATATTCTTTTCTCCAAGCTATGTCCTTGCATAATTTAAAGCTGGTGCTGTCCAGATGTCAGAAGTTTCCATCATCAATTGTCCTGGTTTCAGACAAAATGGAATAAGCACATCTTAGCCTATCTCTCTTGATGATTATAACTGAAAACTCTGAAAAAAGATACATAAAACAACTACCTGAGGACTCTAAAAAGTAAACAAAAACAGGTGAATTTTGCAGGGAGTGAAAATGTGAAGAAACAATCTACATAGAAGCGACTTTTTCATTTTTTTCTCTTTTGTCTTGCAACATTTGCCCCAAGAGTGGGCCTAGTTATGGAATGGGTAGTAACAGTGGTACTAGAGAACAAAAACTCTGAGAAATCTTGTTATTCTAGGCAAAGAACAGGAAACAGGGCCTCATCTATGGAAAGAGTGTGTGTTTGTTTTGGGGAGAATTCCAGATTTTTGTGTCTTTTTATTCTCTTTTTCTTACGGCTTTACTGCAAAAGAAGGCACCGATCACAGAACTCACAGCAACAGTAGCATGAACACCTACAACTTCAACAGAAATCCCATCTTTCAGGTCAGAGAAATTGTGAAGAGTGATTGTTGAGAGCTTGAGAGTGTGGGGAGAATTCTAGAAAGACAATACCTATAAAAAGGTACAAATAATGCTCCATGTGGATCTTGACAAGTCTTGGGCCCAATTCTGATCTGAGCACGTGTGGGAAAGACCCAAAATACCAAAACAAAGCCTTTGAGAACTGAACTAAGGTTAACACCACCACTGACTTCCCAGACTAGCATCAGAATGTCATAGACATAGGATGGACCAAAGCGGCTTAACAAAGGCTCTGAACAGTTAACTAAGATTGAAATCACCATTGCCAAAAAGGTTGAGTGAAAACTGTTGTCTGAAACTGTTTTGGTTACCCTGTAAAACAAAGCAAAAGCAATTCAGAAAGTGAGCATTCTTCAAAGAATCCTAAACAACATAGTCTTCCAAAGGTGCAGGATAAAATCCAATGTAAGAAAGCAATAAATAAATAAATGACCAATTCTCATGAGAAAACGCAATGAACAGATGCCAACTCTAGATGACAGAGAGGTTGGAATTATCAGATAAAGACTTTACAGCAGTGATTATAACTATGTTTGCTGGTTAAAGGTTAAAAGGAAAGGTTAAAAAAAAAAGAAAGAAATTGAGACATAAAAGTTCTTAGCAGAAACATAAAGCCTATAGCAAGTAATCAAATAGAAATTTAAAACTGAAAAACACAACATCTGAATAAACAGCCAACTGACTGAGCTCATTAAAAGAATGAAGACAACAGGAAAAGAGTCAGTGAATCTGAAGAATGATCAACTGAGTTTATTCATTCTGAAGAACAGAGAGAAATGGGGCAGTACAGAAAGGTCTAAGATTTATGTCATTTGAGTCCGAAAAGGAGAGTAGAAAGAGATTGTTTCAGAAAAAAATGCTGGGAAAATTGGCTTAAAAGTTCTTAAATTTGATGGAGCAAGAGCAAGACTCCGTCTCTACAAAAAATAGGAAAATTAACCCAGTGTGGTGATGAGCGCCT
>CAUYMX010063513.1:0-91381 GCA_963573855.1 Lepilemur septentrionalis
TTCGAGACCAACTTGAGCAAGAGCCAAGACCCTGCCTCTACTAAAAATAGAAATTATATGGAACTAAAAATATATATAGAAAAAATTAGCCAGGCATGGTGGCACATGCCTGTAGTCCCAGCTACTTGGGAGGCTGAGGCAAAACGATCCCTTGAGCCCAGGAGTTTGAGGTTGCTGTGAGCTAGACTGAGGCCGCGAGACTCTAGCCTGTTAAACAGAGTGAGACTCTGTTTCAAAAAAAAAAAAAATCTTGAATTATAATTAGAGATTTTTATAATTCTTTATTTCTGATCATTTTTGTTCATTTATTGTGCAGGTCTGTTATTAGATACATACACGTTAAGCATTATTATGTTTTCCTGAAGAATTGACTCCTTATCATTATGAAATATCCATAGTTAGCTCTTTTAATACTCTTTGTCTTACAGTATACTTTCTCTGATACCAATATTGCTAAAACAACTTTATTATACTTATTGCTGGCATGACACATCATTTAACTTCATATTTAAATTCACTGTGAACATCATATAGTTAATTCCTTCCTTTTTACCCTGTGTGATTATCTCTGAATTTTAGTTGTCTTGTGTTGTTGATACACTATTAATGTTATTATTGATGAGTTTACTGTATTTTTTATTTGATACTATTTAATAGGTAAATGAACTAGGGATCAGAGAGGTTATCACCTGCCCAACATCAGTGTCAGAATAAGGACTGGAACCTAGGTAATTTGAGACTAAGCTGACCAGTGTTTTATTTTTCTTTATTTTTTGGTTGTTTGATTGGTTGATTGGTGTCCTTCCCTATCATTTTATATTGTCAGTACTTGGAACTCATCTTCCCTTCCAGTTCTGCTCTATTGTTGGACATCTCCCAAACTCTACCTCTCTGTAGAGTTGTATGGGTAGCGAATTTTTGCTCTCCATGGATACTTCCCATTATCTATCTGGCCCTTAAAAATGCGGCAGATCCTCTCTGGGAAATGAAATAACTGGCCTTTGCATTTCTTAAGCTTCAATTTAACATGGTCTCCTACATTCATTTCTGGCAATAGTAAGAATTGCAGAAAATAACAATAGCAAGGATTTGAGGTGGGAAAAAATAGAGGTGAAATGAGCAGTTAAGGTAGCATGGCGGTAGCTCTTAGCAAAGGACCTTTCTAATTTATTGCTCACATTTATTCTAATGAATCAGGCCCAAATAGCTCTCTAGGTGGCCTCTCAGCACTATTCTCAACTTAATCTCAATGTTAGTAGAATGATTGTGAAAATTGTGATCAAGTCCTCAGACAAAGGTATGAGAGGAGATATCATTTAATTAATTAAAAGCAGATATCATTTAATATTAATCAGTAAGAGAAAATATTGGGAAAAGAATACAGGTTATATCAGATCCAAAGTTCTTTAGAGTTAAAAAAAAAAATATGTATCTCAAGAGCCAAAGAAATGCAAAATCTAATTAACCATTGGGGTTATAGCACAACTTTTGGGGGTCTTTCCCAAGTAATTAGTCCTTGTATAATTAATTCTGAGGCTGTGACTACCTGATGACCCCTTAGAGTAATGAAGTCATTGACCCAGCCACTACAAACAGGGTAAGTTATAGCCCATTAGGATCAGAGACAAACATCAGTCATGTCCTGCTTGAAATCTCTGGTCATTAAGAAACTCACCAAGTTGAGAAACCACCCTCTAAAATTGCATAGAAAACTAACCCCCAAATTGCGTGGAATGCCATTACTGTTTCCTTAATGGGTAAACATTTTTCAATGGTGGGAAGACTTAAAACTAAATATAGGAAATATTTAAGAAAATATTGGTTTGAAATAAGGAATTTTTACAAGATTGATACTTTATGTATTTGTATTGTTTGCAATTTTAAACTGATGGAAACAACATATTAGCTTTATAATGTCAATTTAAATTATGTTTTCAGCAATTGAAATAGACTCAAAAATTTTAAGTAGACACCTTGTAAGATTAAAAAGCTTAAGAGAAGTTAAGTTTCTCAGTAATTTTAAGTTTCAGTCATCAAATTTTTTAAAAAAATTTTTTCTTTTTAAATATTTAATAAATTTCTTTAAAAATTAGTGATTTTTACACTAAACATTGAGATTGATAGTCATCAAATTTTTAAGTTTTTTTTTTTAATTGGGAAAGTTTTAACTTAAACATTTATATATTAAACTTAAAAAATCCATTTAATATGTTAAAAGAAATTTTCCTGTTTAAAAAAGAACATTAGCCAAGGGCCCTCTTAAAAGTGATGGTTAAAATTTATTAGACTTACATGCTTTTTAAGCTGAGCTTAAAAGTTTAAAGAACTGAGTGTTTGAATTTGAAGTTTGTAACTTTAGTACATTTATTATTAACTTTCTAAAACCAAAGTAAACCTCTGCATAGTTTTTCCATGCATAATACAGCCCTACAAAACACACATATTTAATATGAACTAATCTTGTACTAAGCTTTCTACCTGTTTAACTTTCCATTTGGCTCTTCTTCAATCCTTCTAGAAAATGCCTTCAGGCTTGGGGATGGTAGTGTGGGAGTTGAGGACAGAATTACTAGGTGACACCCAAAGACCATGAAAAGAGTCACCAAATGGGTACGTACTGTCAGGCTGTAAGTAAGGGGAAAGTCAGGGGGCGGCGGGGGTGGGGGGAGGTCTAAGAGTCATCAGAAATTCTTCAAGACTAGAGTCGACCCCAGCTACAGTTTGGAGAACACCAAGCTTTATCCCTAAGTACATGCCGTACCCTCCACCTTTGCATCCAGCTCCTGATGTTTGGTCTTGTTATCTGCAATGATAAGAAATTAAGACTTGGAGTATGTTTCTCTCTGAAAGCCAGTGTGACTAGTTGTTTCTGAGATTATTTATCTTTTGTTAGTCTTTGCTTGTTGGGGTTTTGTCTTTCCCTAAGGCTGGGTTCCCTGGCACAATGGACCACTCCCTGCTCTATGCGGGTGCTTTAGCTGGCAAAAGAACTGAGGTTGAAATAGGAGATTGGCTTTATGGGTGAGGTTCCTGTTTGTTCAAAGCCACCTCCTATCTTTCCCCTCTGAAGCCACCAAAGAAAACTCTGAAAATCCTGGAGTAACCCTTAATTAACTCAGCTCAGGGAGGAGGTACAGAGTAGCTAAAAAAGAACTCCTTTCTTTTCTGGGTAGCAAATATAGTCTGGGCCAAAAGGCTTTTATGGACTAATCAGTTTTCCCTGGTTTGATCTGTCGTCTGGGAAAATTGAAACAATCTTTACTCTGTTTCTTTTAGACAAAAAGCCAGGTTTTGTGATTCCTTTAGCTCCAGTGCTGTGCTTCTGGGAGTGTCCAGCCATCATCTTCAAATGGCTATTCCCTTCCTTCTGGGGAAAAGAAGTGAAACAGCAAAGCTGATGCTGGGGAGATAAGAAGGTGGCCAAGGTCATCCGGAGCACCCAGCCCCTTGTTCCCCTGTGTGCGCTGCGCCTCCTCCCGGCCTCGCCCCCTCACTGTATCAAGATATGTTCTTAGGAAAATTCAGAGCAAGCACCTTCCATTTTGGTGTGTTAGATCTCTCAGAACACTAGCATTTGAGCCTTGTTTAAGAATAATGAATTTCAAGCACCAAAGTTGTTGAAAGAGTTTTGCGGGAAAGAACTTCCTTCTCATACCCCTTCTATAAAGAAATGGGATGTGCACAGAGCAGTGAACAAACCCAAAACAAACCAAAACTGGTCTGCACCAGTAGTTTAGCTGAACTTGAACTAACTTGAAGCAACCACTTTAAGAACCCAATGTATTGAGATAAAAACTAGAAAGCACATACGTCTCACTGGCCTAGAGTGTATCTTTACGCTTAGTTGAAAGGAATGGGAGAATGTGCCACCTTGGTTTTGCCACACAATTTTAAATTGCTTTTTTTTTTCTTTTGAGGCCTTTCAATTGAAGAAATTGGACAAGTTAGAAAGGTTTAAAAGGTTATTTTCCAGGCATTTGGATGCACTAAATGTTTTCTCAGGAGTAAGGGTAATCACATGTAAAATCACATCACATTTTATTGTAATGATTCTCAAACTTCATTGTGCATAAGAATCCTCTGGGGAATTTGTGAAAAGGTCAGATTTCTGTATACTTTCCCTCCTTTCTTCCTCCAAATGATTTCATCTGAGGAGCGGCTGTAAATACAGATGAAGCTTCACTTGCTTGCCTGCTGCTCACCTCCTGCTGTGCAGCCCTGGTTCCTAAGTGTCATGGAAGAGAATTTTTCCATGGATGGAGGGGTGGGTGTGTTGGGAGGAGGAGGGGCAGCAGAACTGTGTGGCCTGATCCCTAACAGCCACAGACCAGTACCGGAGACCCAGGGTTTAGAGATCACAGATCTAATTGGTTTGTGCTGGGACCCAGCCCAGGAATCTGCATTTGAGAAATACATCAAGTATCTAATCTTGGGTAAACCAGAGGATTGCATTTAATCTGCAGGATAAACTTCTGGTTTGAAGGTTCACTCTTTCTGGGCCCAGCCGTGATGTACACCCCAGCCCTCCTTTCTTCCTTTGCCTGCCCCACTTCCTCTCCTGAGGAGCTAAGCTCTGTTGCACCATGTTCCCTTGGTGCCTGATTGAATCCCTGGATGTGATTTATGTCTTCGTGCAGGTGCTGGTCACATGGGAAATAAATTATCACACGCTGCAGCTTCATTTCTTTCTGGTTAAGCTTTATACCCTCGAGAATATGCTCCATCTAGTTATGTGGGATTGGTTATCAGACTTTATGAGAAACAAAGCAGATCTGAAAAAGAAATTTGTACAGTTAAAGTGGTACAGAAGGTTACATATGAGGCAGAGTAAATAGGTTAGAATTTGTATATCTGGAAAGTTAAAGGTTCCCCAGAGGTTAAGACCATACACACAGACTGGCATAACAGGGAGATACCTTGGGGGCTGTGAAGTACTATCATCTCACTTCAGAGGAATTGCAAACATGTGGGTAAGAGCAAGACCAACCTGACCTTATCTTCTTAAAAAAAAAAAAAAAAAAGACTTATCACAGCTTGCAGGAGATAGCTTTAGGAAGATAAAAGCAATATATTAGCCAACAAATCATGGATTAAATATAGGCAATTTAATATTAGCAAATAAATCACCTAAAAGATTTTAAGAATATTCTTGGGACATTAGTCCATGTTGGGCACATGAAGAAATAATTAAGAAAAATCAAATATATTCAAACTAATCTCTAATATTTAAATGAGAACAAAATCATCTCTCCCAAAGGAGTTTCTTTTTCTTTGCTTTTTGTTTTGTTTTGTTTTATTGCTGGCTTGCTAACACCAGACATTTCCTCTTGGATCAGTGGGTAACATGAAGCCTCAGCACATCCATAAAGCACCGTGCATGTCATAGCAAGAAGCAGAGTATGGGATTCTCTGCGGGTTTCCAGTGCAGCTGGGAGTTAAAACATGCCCATGAACAGAAAATAACCAAACACAGTATAGCCAACAGAATGGGCTACAGTTTGAGGGAGGGGCCTAACATTATGAAAGGTCAAATATTCTAGTCTCTTGGATAAAAATTAGTCTCTAGAGCCACATTTTTAAATAGTTTTATGTCTCAGTTTCTTCTGTAAAACAGAGAAGATGATGACAAGAGTTGTACTTACTTCAAAAGGTTAAGATAGATTAATACATGTAAAATGCATGACATCCAGTACAAAAGCTTAATAAATTATAAGGCATCTGTTATCATTGTGCCCTTCCTTTTGATTTTTTTTTAACCATTCCACACTTCTTTCTCTTAACTTTTGAACTTCTAACTCACCTTTCAAAGGCCTGCTCAAATCACACCTCCCTCAGGAAGCTGGCCTTGCTTCCCCAATATGGTTCTCAAGTACATTGCTGTTAGCATTGATCACAGTCCTTGGTAGCATCCACAACACTCCATGCTCCTTGAGGACAGAGAGTAAGACCTATCTCTCTGTGTCCCCAGGCCCTAACAGTGTGCTTAACATACAGCAGGTACCAAGAAAATATTTCTTCACTAAATGATATGGCTTGAATAGGGAAGGTGGGATTTTATAGTAAACCTCTCAAAGTCTATGTAAAATTCTAAAGGACAGAAATGAGAAGGAACAAAGTCTGATGAATGAAAAACTATGGGTTATATTCATCTTTAGACCAGGCATGGTAATCCTCATGCCTGTAATCGTAGCACTCTGGAAGGGCAAGGCAGGAGAATCACTTGAGGTCAGGAGTTGGAGACCAGCTGGAGCAAGAGCAAGACCCCATCTCTACTAAAAATAGCAAAATTAGCCGAGTGTGGTCGCACATGCCTGTAGTTCCAGCTACTCGAGAGGCTGAGGCAGGAGGATCGCTTGAGCCCAGAAATTTGAGGTTGCAGTGAGGTAGGCTGCCACCATAGCACTCTAGCCTGGGTGACAGAGCTAGACTCTGTCTCCAAAAAAAAAAAAAAATGGAAAAAAAATGCATCTTTAGAGATGTTGTGATTCACTGTTTCTGCCGGTCTTTATTCTTCTGTTGGAAAGTTCCTTTCAGGAATTTTAGTCTGAGTGTTGATATCATGATTGTTACTCCTTCACCAAACTAATTTAAAGCCACCTAACACAGAATTCCCACTTCATAAGGTTATTATTGTCTTCAAATTTAATACATATTTAGGAGCATTGCCATCCTATATTAATTCTCTGCATAGCACTTATATCAATCTAACATTAACCTCTTTCCTGTCTCATGCTTTGGATCATGAGCCCGTGAACACAGACACTGTCTCACCACTAACGCCACACACCTGGCAGAGTGTGGCCACAGCAGCTGTTCAGTAGACACTGGTTGATTGAATGAATAAATTACTGGGTAAGAGGGAAAAAAACTCTATTTTTTCCTCAATGAAATGATTTATTTTCATTTCTCCAACATGACTTCTGCCTACCTGTATTTCTCTTGGATTAATCTGCATTCTATAGCTGGTTAACCTACGGTACACAAATATCTACTACTGATAACATCTTCTCAAATGTCATTTCAGACGCTCCCTCCTTCATTCTGAAGGCTGACTGAATCCCCCAGTATTGCTTCTCCACCTTATAATCAACATCTCTATTATAGCAAAGACTACACTATGTGCTGCTTGACTTTTTTTTATCCTTACCCAGATCTTAAGTAACTCAACATTGTATTCCTGAGCTTTGAGTTGAGTCGTTCTTGGTCACATGTATGGCATCAACTTTTTCTATGTTGCTTCACAGAAAATTTTTAAATTATTAAACTAATGGTTTTAGCATATTCAGCATATCTGAATAATACCTTATGTATAAATATAATTATATAATATTTCGTTAGACCTGTAGATTCAATTATTTTCCAAATATTTTTATTTGTTGCTATTTAAATAAATATACATCCTTGCTCTTTTTCCTAATTTTAATTTTTTAAAAAATCATCAATTATTGTGGATTTCCTCTATACTTACAGGTGGCTAAAAATTTATTTTTCTCTAATAGTCTCCAATAATAATACTATAAACTGTGTAGTATATTAATATTACTAGATTACTGTTACTTAGGGTTTGAATTTTTTAAAGCTTTTATAACTATTGTCAAGTTATTTTTCAAACATTTTCTGCTAATTTATGTGGCCCCCAGCAATGGTTAGATATTCTAGTTTCATTTATATCTTTGCCAACACTAGGCACTCTAATTTTTAAAATAATTTAATAGAGGAAATGAAGTTCATTTTTATTTTCCTTTGTATTCTTTCACTATAAGTGAAGTTGAACAATTTTCAATTTGCTTTCGCGCATTTATTTCTCTTAGGTAAATTGTCTTTTTACATACTTTGTTCTTAATGTAGTAAAATATTTGAGCAATTTTTTTGTGTTAAAAATAACCCCAGAGATTTTGATAAACTAAATTTTTAAAGAATACCAATTCTCATCATGCATCTAGAGTTCACATAGATTAAAGCTCACGTCAGTGAAAAGAATAGCCATTTCACTGAAGAAGGAAGTTGTAAAAATCAAATCGTGTACCTATACTTGCTGTGATGAGAACCGACGAATATGCTGCGTATTAACTTCCCTGTAACAATCAGTACCTGTTATCAATTGCAAACCAGGCCCGGGCCCTGGGGAGACAATTTGTGTTCTAGACCATCCCTAAGAGAAAAGGAGGCCACTTATCTCAGGTGAACACAAGGCTAATCAAACTTTGCTCTTTTCCCTATTCCACCTTTGTTTGCTTATTTAACCAGGCAATGCAGTTGCCCTAACCAGCTTCAACTCTGTTGACATAAAACTCATTTCATGTGACCCACGGATCATGGTTGGCAGCCCTCAAAAGGGTACAAGCTCTCACAACTGCCCTGTTTCCTCAAAACCAACTGCAGCAGCTGCCTTCCTTTCAGTGCATGCAATTTTTTTGTTGTTTGTTTGTGTGTTTGTTTCTTTTTAGAAGCAAATGACCCTTCATTTGTCAGGTAGTTTCCATGAAATAAACTTAAAAAAAAATCATTCATAAAAATGTCCTTTTCAGTGTTGGAATAGCCTAAGACGTTCTAGGCAGTGGCTGTCAATCTTAACTGTATATCGGGCTCTGCTGGAACTTTTAAAAGATGCTGATGTCTGCCTGTGTCCCTCTCCATTCAAGGTGCAGATGTAATCGGTCTGGGATGAGTCCTATACATGGGGATTTTTAAAAGATCCCCTAACCCATGTCGAGAAACACTCACTGCTCTAGGGGAAGATGGTGGATATGGTTTGACTATTACCTGATATAGATATTTCCATTCATAAAAGATGGATAATAATACAAATGGGTTTATTTCTCAAAGAAAAAGATTCATGAAGATTTTCTTGTCTGTTTATTTGCTTGTTTGAAGAAATGCCTGCAAGGTATTTAGAAATATAGACAGGATTCAAATGATGCAAGTTAATTAGATTTAGGGAAAAAAGGTAGTTCATGTTTGATACTTTACATTAATACTGTTAATTTCTATTTGTGTGGATCAGAATACTGAATCTATACAGAACATTGACGCTTTTGTCAATGTCTGGTCCATATTTATTGTTTTAGCATGTTTACTCTCTTTTTCTACTGCTATACTTTTCAGTGATGTTCAGACTGCCTCCTTTATACACTCCTTTATTCCTAATGCGTGGCAGTAGCATCTGGTACCATCCAATAAATGGTTGTTGACTGACTGAATGAATTTTTCTACTGTTTTGCGGGCTAGATAGACTGTTATTAGTAGTAGTGCCACAGTGACCTCTGTTGATGAAACCAGGAAGTGCAGTGAGAAACTCCAGAAAGAAAGGAGTTATTTTAATGACAGTCAAGTTGAGGTGGCAATATGAGCGATTCCTTATGCCAGAACTCAAGAGGAAATTATATAAAATATGAATGAGCTTATAGCACAATGAAAGGGCAACAGTACCACTGTTCCATCTCTGTGAGTATTCCAGCCCAGTATTTTTTTTTTAACAGCTTGTCTGATTTTTTTTCTCTCCATGGCCATATTCCAGGGGCCCAAACTTCAATTCACTCTTTCAAATTACTTTACTGGTCTATCACTCATAGAATAAAATATTTTATACCATGCATAATTTTTTTCACAAAGTCCCAAAGGCATGCTAACTAAGGTAGTTAAAAAATCCCATTCTAAATCTCAGTGCTTTAGAGTAGATTTTTAAAATTGTTCTTACTTTTTATTTTTATTCAGTCTTTTTGTCTGTGTACTGATGCATAGAGCCATTAATCTAGTACCCACCTCTCCAGCTCCCCCCATAATCCCACATACTCTGACTGCTTGGTGTAAAACTTAGAGGGGAGAGGAAATGAATGAGGCTGCCTTTGATGACATGTTCAAGCTGATAATTATTTAAGCAATTAAGTGCAAGAACACTTAATCCTACGAAGGGGAAATAAAAATAGGAGTATCGGCACCAAATCATAAACACATGCTATCAGGGGACCAGGCCAGCTAAGAGTTAACTTGGAGAATCTAGCTCTACACCAAGCATTCCAGTTTCAACCTTTGCACTGACTCAATTGGTTAACTTTCCGCCTGATTAACTCGACTTTCAGATGGGGCAACACATAAAACATCCCATATGGACTGTAGTCCTGTGTCTCCATCTAACAAGGAGGTATAAAGCTGCTTATCTGCATGCTCCTGATAACTTGAGAGTTTAGAGAAGAAAAACAGGAGATGGGGTATTTATTTGAATAGCAATGTCATATTAATATAAATGTTATCTGAACAAAATGATAATGATTTTAGAAGCGGCAGTAAAGGGAAGAGTATATAACATGCCAGTTGAAGAATTACAACATTATCTTCTTCTCTGAATGAAGAGGAAAACACACTGGATCCTCACTCTATTGCCGTCTTGGCGGCTTCAGCCGTGAGGCCACCTTCGCAGTGGGCCTGTGTTGTAGACCTCCAAATAGCAATAAATAAGCCTTTAGCCACAAAGCCATTTTAGATGGAATTCAAAACAAAAAATTCCATATCAAATTACCAAACTATTTTTGTAAGACTGCGGGTTTAGTCTATTTATTTTTCTTTACACACCCTGTCCCCAAAACTTTTGAAGAGTGCTAAAAATGATACAAAACCCAAGAAGATAACAATAATAGAGTATAAGCAACAGAAGAAAGGAAACCAACGGTAAGGCCACGGTATCTGTGTGTGTTCTTATACACATGGGCCACACATGTGCTCCAAGCCTTCTAGCAGCCACAGTGCAGAAAGAAACCTGGTCAAGTACTCCTTTGTAGATTCTGTAAGATTAAAAAAAATGAATTTCACAGAAAACAGCCAATTCTCACTGGTATTAAGACAGGACAAAAAAAATACTTGGGTTCTTTGTGAAAAACTACGTAATAGAATAAACAATGTCCTTAACAGTATCTTCATGCAAAGTTTCATTGGGCTTTTCCTTAAATTACTCCTACTGATGGGGGTGCCCAGTTAAATTTGAATCTCAGATAAACAAAGGGGACACACTTGCACCAAGCAATTATTCATTGTTTATCTGTGATTCAAATTTAACTGGGCACCTGTAATTATAGTTGCTAAATCTGCAACCGTGGATGAAAGCCTCATATCAAAACGCAAATCCCTACATCTGTGCATGCTTATTGTCCTGATCAAAATATATGACATCATGCAGGAACCAGCTATAGCCTCGTGATTTTAAGTACCTAGGGTAAAAAAATATTCACCCACACTCAAAAATTAAAACATTTGATTGAAAAGCATTTTGGGGAGAGTTGAAGACTGGAGGAAGTTTTATTTAAAAGTGCATGTAAATTGACTATGTTGGCAGGTTATTACTACTTACCTACAAACAATTTATGAAACACCAGTATTTTTTCTTTTTGTTGGGTTTTTGGTGCTATGTAAGTGATTGGGCACTGACATAGTTTAATATCTCTGTATATAAAAATGTAGGTTTAATATCAAATTATATAAGTTAGTATTTTAAAATAGAGTTCCAAATCATTATAATGGATGTGAGAATCTAGTAAGACATTCCAAATTCATTTTAAAGCATTAATTATTGACACAAAAAATTTGAAAAAGATGACATTGCAGAAACTTTCTGTTTTTACTTTGGATGCTTTAGATCTGGCTACATAACAGTCAATATTTTAAAATAAAGCTCACAAGTATTGCTAAACTATTTAATTATTTAATAATTAGTTACTATTAGATATTAATGTTAACTAATATCTAATTGTCTAATATTAGATATTAATATCAGATAACTATCTAACTATATACTATTAAACTATTTAGTACACTATTTTAAAACCAAATGTAGATGCTTACAAAGCAAATGTATCATCCACGCCATGTGACTTCCCTTTTCTTTCTAGATGAATTAATTCTATCACAGTTAACTGTTAATATCAGGAATAACAAATATATCTACTTTAATCATTTAATAGCTTATTCTACTAATTTTAGTATGAAGTAACTAAATTTTGCATTTTCTCAATGTAATTGCTTAAATGTATAATCAAGATGGGTGTCTTAATTTTCTCTTTCCTCACATCCAACTCAATAAATACTCTTAAACATAGATTTAAAAAAAATCTATCTTCTAACTTCTAAAATTTTACATCTGTAATAATAAAATTTACTCCCAGTTCATTAGAATTCAAAATTAATCCTTGGTTTGGCATTCAAGAATTTTGTAGAATTCACAAAGCAAAAAATTTGAACATAACATTCCTCACAGAACATAACATCCTTGGCCAGTCAGACCCCTTCTGGATGCTGCTGATGCTTGAGAAAGTGGCCCAAGGGCCAAGGCAAGAACACTTAGCATGAGTTCTACCCTCTTAATAATTTTCTAAGTATACAGTACTTTATCATTATTAACTATAGGAACAATGTTGTACAGCAGATCTCTAGATTATTCATCTTGCATAATTGAGACTTTATGTCCCACTGATTAGCAACTCCCCATTTCCCCGGACCCCATTCCCTAGCAGCACCAGTCTACTCTCTAAGAATTTGGTTATTTTAGATGCCTCATATGAGTGAAATCATGTAGTACTTGTTCTTTTGTGACAGGTTTATTTCACTTAGCATAATGTCCTCAGGGTTCATTCATATTGTTCCATGTTGTAGGATTTCATTCTTTCTGAAGGCTGAATAATATTTCCTTGTGGGTATATACCACATTTTCTTTGTTCATTCGTCAATGGACATTTATGTTGTTTCCACATTTTGACTATCGCAGATAGTGCTATAATAAACAGGGGAGTGCGAATATCTCTTCAGGATCTTGATTTCAATTCTTTTGGATAAATACCCAGATGTGATATTGCTAGGTCACATGATATTTGAATTTTTAATTTTCTGATGATTATCCATACCATTTTCCATAGTGGCTGCACCATTCTGCATTCTCACCAATAGTATAAAGATTTTAATTTCTCCACATTCTTGCCAACACTTGCTGTCTTTTGTTTTTTTGTTTTCTGTTTTGGATAATAGTCATCCCAACAGATGAGGTGATATCTCACTGTGGTTTTGCTTTGCATTTCCCTAGTGATTAGTGACTTTGAGCATCTTTTCATAAATCTGTTGGCCATTTGCATGTCTTCTTTGGAGAAATGTCTATTCAAGTCTTTAGCTCACTTTTAAATAAGGTTATTATTCCTTTTGCTCTTGAGTTGCATGAGTTACCCTACAGTATATTTTGGAAATTATCCCCTTATCTGATATATGGTTTGCAAATATTTTCTCCCATTCCGTAGGTTGTCTTTTCCTTCTGTTGATTGTTTTCTTTGCTGTGCAGAGATGCTTTTTGGTTAGTTGTAGTCCCACTTGTATATTTTTACTTTGGTTGCTTGTATTTTTGGTGTCATATCCATGAACTTATCACCGTGACCAATGTCATGAAGCTTTTTTCCTATGTTTTCTTCTAGGATTTTTATAGTTTCAGGCCTTTAACATTTAGATCTTTAATCCATTTTGAATTGATTTGCATGTGTGGGGTAAGATAAGAGTCCATTTTTACATGCTAAAAGTATTCAGCTAACTATCTCTGATGTATCCAGGAGGCGTTTCTTGCAGTTAGCCATAAATATGAATCTGAAGTTCAGTAGAGAAGTTAGGTATAGTAGGGGATTTGCACATCACAATCATTATCTGATTTGAACATCAGGAGAGAAGGTGGAGTTGCTAATGGAGAATACAAGAAATAAGAGGACAGAATGGTGAGAACCACCAATCAACACCTCACCCATTAAAGGGTGGGCAAAGGAGGGGACCTTACCATGGAGGCCAAGAAGGTACAGACAAAGCCCTAGTAGAAACTCTGTGGAGGAAGTGTGGATGCTGCAGAGAGGGAGAGATGGAATGGTAAAGAGCAGGGGAAAATCTATATGGTGTGGCCCTTGACACAACCCAAGAGGAGGAGATTTGGGGCTCAAATAGGACAGAAAGTAAGGCACCCCTTCTATTTTAGCAATAGGGAAAGATGAGTATGGAAGCAAATAATCATTAATTTAGTATATAGGAGAGAGTTCTTGTTGACATTTTCTCTCTCTCTCTTTTTTTTTGAAAATGGAGGATAGGATAGTAGGGTAGAGTATCAAGGAGGAGGTGAAATTAGATACTTCAAGTTTAAGGAAACTTGATGGGGAGAAGAAACTATGGAAAGTTAGTTGTTTTCTTGGCAGCATTGAGGGCCCAGGAGTGGTAGGATGGTCATGAGTTTATCATGGCCCAAATATTCATGGCTGTGCTGTGTTCCAGCAGTGTTTGGGTGCAGAGAAAGCAGACATTTGACTTGATCCAGGGAAGTGTTTTCCCAAGTGTGGAGCCAGGACAACGGAACAGGTATTTGAGGATGTTGGATTTATTTTGCTCCAAACCAATTCCCTATTTTATAATTTTAACACTTTCCTAGAATTGATTGAAAAATTCAGAATTTGTTCGTTTTTTTAAATTAATGCCTTTTGCAGCAAGAATTTGTTTCCTCAAAAACTGATTCATGTGATTAACTGTACACCTCGGTAAATTCACTGAAAATCATTTAATTGTACACTTTAAAGGGAGTGTTGGTTGTACGTAGATACAGTTGGAGCACTATGTATGTACTCTCTGGACTACTTTGACAGAGTAGGTTTTTGAATGTAACAAGATAAGTCAACTTGAGTGGTAATATATTTTGGGAAATCAGCTCACTACAAATTATGACGGTAAACATTGTACTGTAAATACTTTGTAGTTTTCCCCCAATAAAAAAAAAGAAAAAAAAAGAAGTTAACAGATGGTAGATGAGAACAATAAATAAGTCAACAATTAAAAGACAAAAAAAAAAAAAAATGAAGGTGACAGAGTGTGTCTTCGGGGCCATCTAGTCCTCTTTTCCTGCAAACAGTAGCCCTCATAAGCCAAAGGTTCCATTTCTCGTTGCTATCACCCTTCCCCTCCGGCTAATCAGAAAGCTGTTGTTTCTGCCATTTCATCCAACATTATACTATACCTATTACAAAATCACTGAAGATCCTATATACAGGTGTTTGTATTGTTACTGTTCTTATTATTATTATGATTTAATTTTAAGAAGGTCCACTATAGAAAATAATGCTACTTCTTTGCACATATTTTAAGCTTACTAATTCTAGAATGGTTTCAGTAAGTTTAAATAAATACACTTTCATTGTATGCAGAAGACATACCTCAAAGTCCAAATCTTATATATCTTTTTATTACACTACACCTCTCATGTCACTCAACATACATCAGTCACTTGAAACATAGGTGAATGAGTGAGTGAATGACACATAGTCAGGGACTGCCATCTCAGGAGGGGTATGCCAAATCAATCGCACACAGCAAACATGGGGACCTTTCTTCCAGAAAGAGAATGTAACAGAGAGGACTACTGGATTGCTAGAACCTGTCACGGGGTGGCGTTTCTTCTAGCTGGACAGCATGGAGACTTGATTGAACCGTGCAGAGTTTCCAGTGGAAATATCACAGACTGCTTATCATACTCCATCTCCACCATCAGTGCTGATAAATCTTTGTTGTAGTCTCAAGCTTCATTATTTTTGTAGAAAATTGATAAGACATTATTTTAATATACTTTTGTCTGTAATTCATTTTGCTGGTTCTTAAAACAGCAAACATTGATTTGAAATAAATTACACATCACTTACATGTCATATTAGTGCTTTTACTAAAGAATTGGAGCTCATCTCATCAAAAACATAATCGTTTTGTTGCTGCTGTTTTGCTGTTCTAACTTATTTAGATGAAAATCTTAATTATATAACACAATTACCTGCTTTATTTTAGGCGAAATATTCCAAATTCAATGTCAACTTTTATCAGTGCCTTGGTGTCATCATTTGACGAGTTATTTCAATGTGTGACAAGACAGTGGCTGTATATTATTACAGTATGTAAAACACCTTGTTTGCAAACTAAAAAGACACCTGTATCCTATTTGTAGTATTTACATTTATAGTATGTGCATCTATGCGTGATTTCTTAATTTCACCTTCCTTACTCTTAACTGAGGACTTTTGCTGCTACTTACTGTATTGCTTGGACCAATTCCCTTTAACTTGTCTTTTAATTATTTGAACATGCTAAGGTTTGAGAAGAAGATATAAAACGTTTGTAAACTTTAAAGAAAGAAACCAAATAAACAATTTCTATGCTGGTCTCTTCTATCCTAAGTATTTTTGTCAGAAGCATAGTTTTAGAATGTACAGTTTAGAAATTTGGATATTACAAAAGGTTGAGTCCTTAGAACATGCCATAGCCACTTGGAATGGAAGACACTGGTTTGAGTTACAGCCTCATTATGTATGAGTTTTGGTAGACTAATGTGGAATTTCCTAAATTGTAGCTAATAATGTTATTCCTATGATTATATTCACCTTGGCTTTCTTCTAAGAAAAAGCATGTGGAAAAAGCACGTAATGGGAGAGGTGTTGAAAATCTTCATAGCATTGTCGTGACTCTCAAGGAAGACAATGTATGTAACAGTCCTCCATAAACTACAACAAAAGACATGAAAAGTTATTTGTCTTTTTTACCCATTCATGTAGTTGGCCCTCTTACTGAGCTTTGAGGTTGCCAGAAAATTGACATAAAATTAAATAGGTTGTCACATGAGTACTGTTTAATTAGTACTCATAATTTACCTTCTATGTTGTTTCCCAAGTATACATTCTCTTTGGACCCTGGGAGCCTGAAAGAAAAAAAAAATGACACCACTCCCCTTTACTTCTTATTTTTTCCCTCTTGATTAAGGATTAATGGGGTCATGGATATTGGATACTGGCCACGGGTTTGGCCTGCTAAGTGGCCCACTCCGCTGAATAAATCATATTAAGTTAGACCAATGCAGGTATTCAGAAAGGAATAGAGAAAATACATTTTTCCTTGACTGACGTCTTTTTCCAGTTGGCCCTAGGCCATCATAGTATTTGTTAGTTCTGTGGCAGCTGCCGTAAGCTTCTGTCACTGAATTCTAAGCCCTGTGGGCTTCTGGCTCCAATTATGCCCCTGCTGTGGGTTCCATTCATTGAGCTTCATGACCTGAAAGACACTTTCTAAGAATTTTCATACAGCTGATCACAAACTCATCAGTTGTTAAGTCTCGACCTATTTGGCTTTATCTTTTTCTGAGTGCTGAGCAGGGTGATAAAATAAACTTGTCCCCATATACACAGATTCAATGGCATATTCAGAAGAAAGATATAGGATATATGCCAAAAAAAATTTCAGAATGATGTAATATAGACAGAAGACTTTATAAATTTAATCCAGTGTGAGCTGAATTAAAGTTTGAATGGTAGAGGCGATATTTGAGCTGGGCATTTAGCAATTTGGACAAGTATTAGGAAAGAGTGAATTCTGATCTCTCCATGCCCATGAAGGCCTCTCTCTCTAATACCCAAGTCATTTTATAAGAACACATTGTTTCTTACCTGACATCTTTAGACCTATACTCCCTAATCCTCTTTACCAGTCTTTCCTACTCATCCGCATTGTCATACATGACATCTGCCTTCACATACAAAGGTGATTCTGCAGCACAGTTCTTTTAAAAAGCTTTGGCTAATTGGATAGGACATCAAGGCCAATGGCTCACCTGTTATTCCAGGGCTGTTAGAAGCCTTAACTGTAGTGATACTTGGCTTTCAGTGGTGTCCTGGCCTACCACCATCACAAAAGCTGAGATTTCACTCTCTTCTTAAAGTTCCCTTAGCATAACACACTTGAAAAAATTTATTCATTGCCCTTGACAGTCCAGATATTTTTGCAAATATCCCACTGAAATATTTCCTATTTTACTTTAAACCTGTCCCGCTTGTTCTTCTCTAATAGCCTGAAGGATTTAAGGCTTTTCCTCAGTCATTTAACCTGGCATTGTATTATGGCAATCAATGATCTGTGTCCTGAATTTCTTTCCACTACTCAAATTCATGTACTCCACATAATAATCAATGTTGCTCCATCCCTGTGTGAGCTACATGCGCTTTCCTGCATGCTGAGTGTCCTGTTTTACCATGGAAACAGTTCAGTACTTACAGATATTTCTCACGCATGCTGTAGTTCAATATATCACCTCTCTGGGTTGTATGTGGGAAACTGACACAATTTCACTTGGGTTGTTGAGCATGGAGGTAATTTAAGCAATTTTTAGAGACAGTCATATGGATAGATGTGAAAATTAAAGGCATCTTTCAATGCTATTGGATGTTAAAGGATGAAAACTCCATAAGGGGAGAGACTTTGTCTCTTTTGTTTACTATTCTTGTCTTAGTCCCTATTACAGTGGCTCATCCTATTACATTCAATTAATATTCATTGAATTAATGAATAAATTAAGATGAAGCAGACCATTCAACTAGTTGTTTATCCAAATGAGCTAAGCATAGATGAAAAGACCAATTAACAGGAGAGTTAAAAACAAAAAAGGAAAAATGAGAAGAAAGTAAGCAATCTTTAAAAGGTACATAGGAATGTCTTATGCTCTTTTGGGTAGATGCCCAATAATGCTATTGCTGGATTGAATGGTGATTCTATTTTTAGCTCTTTGAGGAATCTCCAAATTCTTTTCCACAGAGGTTGTACTAATTTGCAGTCCCACCAGCAGTGTAAGTTCACTAAAAATCATTTGATTGTACACTTAAAATGGAGTAAAGGCATGATATATAAAGTATACTTCAATAAAGAAGAAATAATAAATAAATAAAAAAGTACATAGGAAGCCATGCCTAAAAAAGTTCTTAAAGTCTCAGAGCCCAGCTAAAACTATCATTTACAGGATTTCCATGAGGTTAAAGTGGGGAGGGGTCTATCAAACCTGCTTACCCATCAAGGTCTCTATCTTGAGATCTAAATTATATTCGTTTTTTAAAATGCTGCCCAAATGAAATTGTAGATTTTTCCACTTTCCTCTCCCATAGATATAAGCTCTTCTTCATTTTTATAATTTTTGTATTGTGAAGATTGACATAGATATTTTGTGTTGCCTCCCAAACCATAATATCTTTGAAGGCAAACTTCATGGCTGATTGATCTTTGCTTTTTGACTGTTCCTTTCTTCTGTGATGAATGGTTCAGTGTCTGCCCAATAATTGAGCACAGGGAATGAAGCTGATGCTGAGGAAGTGGAAGGACTCCTGCCCTGAGGAGGAGTAAGGTTCTGCGCACCCGGACAAAGCACATTAGGAATGTACCGGAAGGAGGCCAGCTTCCCAAGGAGGCATACCGTCTGGCTGTGGACGGACTTTAGGTTATGCCAATCTGCTCTTTCTAACATGTTGAACCTGAAAGGAGATATACTGCCTTCGATTAGCTTTTAAGGAGTATCCTCGTAAAAAGCATCCTGTTTCTAGAGTCCCTTCAATTTATGTTTAAATTTCTCTGCATGAATACATGTACCATTATGCTTTAAACATTATCATAATAAATTTCATTTCCTTCTGGATTTTTACTATTTTTCCTTTACTTTCAGCCCAGTAATTGAGTGGCTGCTTGATCTTTTAAATCAATACTGGAGTCAAAGCTCCTTGAGAGAAGAGGCTACATCTAATCGGTCTGTCTCCTACAAGTGCTTAAAATCTAATTTAAATTTGTTTTGAATTAGAATAGAATTTCCAACTGTGATAGGTACAACGCACTGTGTTGGGTTCTAAGAGGTCATGGAGTGACTGCCTCTGCATTACCAGAGGTCAGAGTATCTTGCCCTTAGCAGAGACACTTGATAAATGTTTGTTGAATTTAATTTCATTTTCCCAGGACTAACACCTGAATGTCTGTGTTGCAGTGATGCTGAAAGATTTAGTATAGAAAAATACTTAAAATCTCCATTCACTGCACCCCCAAATAATTAAACCCTTGTTTATCTGCAGTGAAGAAGACTCATGCTCTTTGATCTACCAATAGTAATTTCATTCTTAGCAGCTTACTAAAGATGTGACTGTATAATACCAATGAATAAATATTTCCTGAAAGTGTGATTTCCAAAAAAAAAAAAAAAAACAAAAGCATGTTACCTGGACCAGATCCTTTATAGCAAGGAACAGTGTAACTGATGGCCCTTCATTAGCATTTTATTGGAGCTCTTTAAAACACTTGCTGGACAAAATGTTCCAGAGCTTCTCTCTCTGTGGGATATATATCACTGCTATGCCAGGCTAAACTCAGATATTTTACTAAATTAAGTACAGAATTCTTAAGAAATGTACATCTATGAAAAATATAACTCCTTTGATGTAGGTGTTAAAATGAATGGATCTTGAATTTCTGATCCACTCAAAATTTTTGTTTGCATTTTATTGTACTATATATCTAAGGAAATAAAGCATAATTTTTGATGGGTTGCTTAGGCATTAAGGACATTCTGCATAATTGAATAAAATATAAGTAATCTCTTTCACAACCTTTTGACCTATTAATTTAGTTATTACATATCTTACATTATCATTATTAACTTGAAGGTTGGGTGGTCATTGATGAGTTTGAACACCCAAAGATTATTTCTTTCTATGCTTATGAAGTTCATTGTCTTACAAAGGGAGGGGATATAACACTGAGTAGTATGCTATACTGCCTGCGTTCCAGTCTGAATTCCAGTATTTAGCCTCCTTGGCTTCCATTTCCTTATCTATAAAATGAGGATCATGATATCTTATTTTGTAGAACTAAAGATGCCATTGATGGCCAAATGAGCCATTATCTCATACAACTAATAAAGAGAAATTGAACAGTGACAATTAAAATGTAACTCATTTATTATAAAAAAAAAAATGGATCTGCAAAAAGCCCTGGATTTAAGGAAACAAAAGTTCTCCAGTTAGCTCTAATTTCTCAGCACTTAATCCTGTATAGGCCGTAAAGTCATTATGATTGATATGCTTTACTTCAATTTCTGTGTCTTATTTTATTTTCATCATTCTAGAATTTTTATTTCAATATTTTCCCCCTTTGAGTATGCAATTTTTAGTCATGATTTGGATTATGGAAATCAAAGAGAAGCTGTGACTCATCTGAGAAAATTTATATTAGAGAGAAGATGGAATAATGTAATAGACTACTCTAAATTTTCCTTCAATTCAAAGACTCTATGATCCTTGATTAATCTGTTGATTAATCAAATAGTAAATGATTCAGTGTTACATTTGGACACACCGTAAATGGCAATGTATGAGCTTAAGGTCACTAATACTATTTGGAAAAGGCAACAATTCATTCAAAAGATACTTTACAACTAAACCTAGCAATACATTGTAACTAACACATAGCACACTGTTATAACCCAGTATAAATGTCCATAAATAAATAGAGCACCTTGCATTTATATTTTAATCTAAATCTACCCTATAATCATAGCTAACCTAGTTATAAGAAAAAAATATATATAATTGTGCTAGGCAATAGGAATATTTATTTCTTCTGTACCTGTTTCAATGGTTTGTTGGGAAAATCAACAAATAAGTTAATATCTTTAAAAGGTTTTTGTAGATTTGAGAAAAGGCTATAATTAATAAGATATAGGAACACTTGGAGGAAGGATATTATATTAATAATTATAGGACAATAGGCAGGGGTGTTTGAGTGAATCAACCATGTATTTTTGAATCACAGAAGTTTAATAATTTAATACCTTTTGTGGTTTCCACTCAGACTTTCCTTTACAGAGCTGAGCCAACAACAAAACACAATCATAAATTATGAATGTTTGCTTCTCAAATTTTGCAAATGACATCTTCAGTGAGAGATCTGTCAGATTTCTACCTGCCACCACTCTATTTGGCTCACTGCCAAAATAACTTTAGCTGTCTCCCTTTGAAAAACCTCAACCAATGGAACCAAAATGAATCCCTGACTCAAAAAAAAAAAAAAAAAAAAAAAAACCAGGAATCTCACTTTGTGACATGCTACAATTTAATCACATATATTTCCATCTCTTACCTAACACCATAATATTTCTGGTTTGGGATCCCACTAGAAATAACAACAATGGGCTGACTAGTTTTGACTTCTCATCAATGTTTTGAAAACATTCACCAAAAACCCATTTTTCTACTGTTCAGTTACTTAGCAACCCAGAGAGATAAAAAAAAACTTGTACATTTCCTACTCACAACTGGAAGAGTTTGATAAATTGATGCTAAGGTTAACATTCATTCACAGTGTGCTATCATTTTTATGAGTAGATCAATGGGATTCTTCACCTGCTCAAAGTGCTAAGATAATTTTTAATCACTTCAGGGAGTGATGTCATAGGAGTAGGAGTACAAATCCCAGAACATGGGACTCTCTATTGAGTCTGTTAGCTGGATGTTCACTCTCTTACAATAACAGTTGAAATGAAGCCTTTATTTCTTTGGTGCAAGTACAGGAAGAAGATATTTAGATTTGAAATATAAGAATTTGCAAGTATGAACACTTTCAAAATACCAAGGTATTGTAGTCACATGAATAGTGACATCTGTCCTCCAATTATTATATCACTGAAAACAAGTGTTTTAAAGTGAAACACAGAGTGGCGTCACCCATATCTTTTCATTGTAATACTCTTGTTCATGAACTAAAAACACACGGTAAAGTCATATTTCTGTGAACATGCCTGCTTTAATCTTTCTTACCTCAGAATTATACAGTATTCATCTTAGTTACCATTTGCAGATATGTTACAGTTTTACACGTTTAATTTAGAATTTTACCAAATTACCTTGGCAGCAAAATTGAGAGCAGTTGGAATAAGTGTGTGTGTGTGTGTGTGTGTGTGTGTGTGTATAAAAGAGGATGTGGTGATACTATAAACCATAATTACATTATCTTAAAAATAATATTATTAAGATTAAGTACATTAGTACAGGTAAGAGAGAACATTGGTCATGATGATAACATGAAAAATGAAAAGAAGGGAAAGCAAAGGATGGTGTGTAGTTAGCACGTATATTTGTACATTATATTCTTATGTTTATAAGTATGTCACCAAGACAAATGCATAAAATAAAATTCGCTATAGACCACTTTCTTTTAATAAAATAGAGACATAGAATTATATATGCTCATATATATTCACATGCATGTGTGCTTGTGATTATACTATAGAGTAAAACCTGTGATAAAGCCATAGTGAGGTAAAATGATTACAGTTGTCTAAACTGTAGGAATTTGTTAATACTATGTAATGAAATGTTGTATGCTAGCCTAAGTAGCAAGCCACAGAAGTTCCAGGATCAGGACATGTCATATAACACCATGTGGACTGAGCAGCAGTTTTCTACTCATGAAGGGATCATTTCTAGAGCTCACAGTGGGCTGAAATTCTATAGATCATTTTTATCAGCGTGATTTAGGGGTGTTGCACCTGCAGAATCAGTTGTGGAGATCCAGCCTCTGTCTACCCATTTTTAGAGATAAGATGGCTATTTCTTCTATCCCAACAAGAATATAAGACCTTGAGTCATTGGGGACCAGAGTAAGGAAGAGAAGAATTAAAATGATCAATCTAGTTTTATCTGACCTAACGCTTTGAAGAAATGTATTAGCCTGGGGTTTTACTGTATCACTGAACATACCAAATGGCCAAACATTGAAATTAATGAGGATGTAAAGAGACCAAAACTCTTAAACCCCTATTGATGGGAATATAAATTGGTGAAACCATGTTGGAGAAGAATGTGACTATCGCATAAAGCTCAAGATCTCACAAGTCCACATCTAATTATATACAATTGATAGGTATATATCCTATCCGTATAGGATAGGTTTACCGAGACTAAGGGGTTTCCTAGACATGAGACTTGCAGTGCTAAACCCAGAAGGCAAACTGGAACAACTTGGTAACTTTAAACCCTGGAAGAATTTTGGCCTGTGAGCACAAGGAGGCATGAGTAAGAGTGCTCATAGCAGCACTGTAGATACAGTAATCAATATTGTTAATAACTTCAGCATTAATTAATAAAAACAAGAGTGTCAAACAAATAGTTATATTCATAACATAGAATGACATAGAGCAATAAAAATAAATGAGAGCCATATTTGAACTTCAAAAGTAAAATAACGCATGAAAAAGTAATATTAGAGACATGTTACAATTGGATTAAATCTATATATCATGTTAAAATTGTAAAACAATATCATGTTGTTTAATAATACTGAAATATGTAATAAAAGTATAAATAATAACCATCAGGAAAATGATTATCACTTCACATTGACCAGGATAGGTATATTCTGAAAAGAAAGAGAATAACAATTTTTGGAAGAGGTACGGAGAAAGTGGAACTCTAAGACATTGCTGATGAGAAGATAAAATGGTATAGCCACTTTAGAGATCAGTTCAGCAGATCCTTAAATGATTAAATATAAGTTATCATATGATCCAACAATTTCACTCTGAGGTATACACCTAAGAGAAAAATGAAAACAGGTCCATATAAAATTTTTTAATGAATCTTCATAGCAGCATATAATCATAATTGCTAAAATGTGGAACCAATCCCAAATATCATAAACTGATGAATATGTATATCTATATAATAGACTATTATTTGCAATAAAAAAATGAAGTACTGATACATGCTACACAATGCCACACAATGATACATGCTATATAACCTTGAAAAATATTATACTAAGAGAAAGAAGCTTATCACAAAAGCTTGTCACAAGTGCTCCATGTATATGAAAAGTCCACAATAGACAAATCTATATAGACAGAAAGTATACTGGTGGTTGCTTACATTTGGGGATGGTGAGAATTTGGAAGCTTACCGCTAAAGAATGTGGAGTTTCTAGAGGTAACAAAAGTGTTCTCTAACAGATTATGGTGATGGATACACAACTCTGGGAATACACTTGAAGTCAAGTTTAAATGTGTGAATTGTATAGTGTGTGAATTGTATCTCAGAAATGCTATTTTTAAAAAAAGGATAAAGAGAAATTTGGGGATAAAAATCACTAATATGAAGCCAGTAATTACCTCTAAGACAAAAGGAAGACAACTGCAGTGGGGAATGAGCCTGTGAGTCTTTCAAATACACAGGCAACTTTTTGAGTTTCAATTTGGGCAGTGTATACATTTGCTATATTTTACTTTGTAATGGATTGTAGATTTCAAATATTAGAGAACAACATTAAAAAATATCCAACCAATGTCTACAAATAGTAACAATTCATAGAATATGTAAAGCCCAATACATAACTTCTTAGTATTCCCCCTAAGTTTACAGAGATGTTCATAAATAAATGTTGGTGCAAGATGGGTGTCAACTTCCTTTAGAGTACTGACAATTCAGCAGAAGTTTTCCTCAGTTCTTATTTTATTTAGTTGTGCTCATTTGCAAAAACTTGTTAAATTTATTCATAAAAGGACAAAGCAGAGGGGGGGCATGGCATCACAAATGAACCACGCTGACATATTCTGACCTTCCAACATGTAAAGCTATTTGTATAAATTATCTGAATAAGTACAAGACACTAAACAAACTAGTATCTTTGTAGTTAGATATAGCTAGGAGAGAGGGAGCAAATATACAATAGTGGGTACTTGCAGGAGTGCATTTTAGAAATGTAATAGAAATTACAAATAAAATCTCATAGAATGTTTGATTCACCCATAACAATGATAACTGATTATATAGTAAAATGAAAACACATGAGTTTTTTTCACAATAAATCTGTATCTTGACTTTGTGGCACTACATTGGGTCATTTTCATTCTAACTACTTTACTAATTTTCCAAGTTCCTATAGCAGCTGGCTTTTATGAAGTGGGTAGAAGCCTTGACTGACACCACATCAGAGGCAGCTTGAACAATCCAAGCCTTTTCTGAGGACAGAAACTACGAAGTTATTTTTGCATTCCTATTTTCTCTTTCCCAATTCTCACAAAGCTGCTTAGAGATTTTGAGGGAAAAAAAAAAAAACAGTAAAATTTTCCAGCCCATAAAGACATCCAGGCAAATGTGTCCTTTGTGAGGAACATTTAGAAATGATGGCCACTATTCACTTCAAGTGCTTATAGAACGAGCCACAAGGATGCCATGGGAAATGAAGGGACAGAGGGAGAAGACCCGCCAGGGTAGGGTAGGCCAGATTGTCAGTCTCTCTGGAGCCTCCAGCCTTGATTGGCTAGGAGGGATTTGAAAGAACCGCCACCTCTAAGTTTCACTGATAGGAAAGAGCAGTGACAGCAAAGCTTCCCTTGTGCCTCTCCTTTTCCCGTGGGATTGACTCTATTTTGTGACTGTTTGAGACCAGGCAGAATGAGGAAGGTTCATACATCTCTTCTACCCACTCACAAGGTTTCAGGATCCGATTGTTTCTGTCTCTTCTACCTTGCTTCCCATTTTCTTTCTGTAGAGACCTTTCTTTTTTTCTCTCTGAATGAATTCTACTTCTAATGTCAACCTGATTTCATATTAGGTGGTTAAAATACTGACCCCTACTAAATTTTTTCATCCTATGCCATTCTCTATGAATACCATTTTGGCATCTTCCTGAAATTATGAAGTTCTTAACCTTTTATGTTTGTTACTCTTATCTTTACTAATAGAGTGTAATTTTTTTTTTGGTAGAGGAATAGATATTTTGCATAATAGACACCTAAAAATGAATAAATTCATGAATGAAACAAGTTTCTGTGTTTAAATAGACTATGTGAGTACATGTTATTCTACTAAAGTGTCCCACTTTGTCTTCTTTTATTGTTAAATAATCCCTCCAGTTGCTTTGGAATTTCCTTCATAATAGAGATATCTTATGTTGTAATTTTAATCTTAATTTTATGGCCAATAGTGACAAACTCTGGTAAAATGTAACAAAAGAGTGTTGGAATTAATGAATAGAATTAATATTATTAATAGTATGATAACACTGAAATAGTGAGGTACATCAACAAATTCTTTCTTAGAATTCTCTTAGAGGTAGATAATAGATTTTGTGTAATATATTTCAATAAAAATTGTAAAATTGCTTTAATATTTCCAAAATAATAAAATAATGTTGCTTTGAGAAGGAAAAGGTGAGGATAGGCTACAGATGCAGAAAATTTAGCTATAATGTATGAGTAGTAACATAGTGTAAAGGAAAATGTTGTGACATATAGTATTTAATTCTCCCCTACTCTGTATATGCCACTTCCTTTAACCTTAGTTTTCTTCTCTACAAAACAACTTAACTCATATTGACCTCCCTTGGACTGGAATCTTTATATACAGGCCAGTGATTTGAGCTCTGTCTCTTATTTTTAGGTGTTCCATCTGCCTGCCTACCTTCTTAATTTTCAGTATTTTACTTCTTTTCAACCTATTTATACATTCTAGTTATGACTTGATCAGAAATCTTCAAGATTTCTGATCAAGACCATTGAATTATTTATAATCTATTTAAGTACTACACAAGTACAATTTTATTATATTAGATTATTTCTCTATCATTCTCCTTCCTTAAGCTGAAACAAAATTATTATGCCCCTGTAGTAGTACTTCATATCTCTGTGAGGATCCCTCTGTCTTCTCAGTTTGGTAAGTTTACCATAAAAATGTCTCAATGTCACTTTTAACATACACATACACAGATACATAACTAAGAAGATATTATTCAGAAAAGTATCACAAAATATTGCAAAGTAATAGAAAATATTACAAAGTATTAAAAAAACAATTGTAATGGGTTAAAATCACTTTGATTTTTATAAAGAGATAATAGGGTCTATTTTGCCCAGCCAATCTAAAAATAATTCATTATATTTTAGCATTCTATTTCACTGTTCTGTTTATAAAACACACATAAGAGAAAGCAGAAATGATATCCTTTCAAACTTCAGGCCTTCCATCACCTTCTACTTCCAGGAATCCCACTTATGGTTGTTCAAGTAAATAGGAATTCCTTTTTATATTAATACTTTTATCTACAACAGGCAGTTAAGTTCATTCAGTATAAGAAATGCAGTGTCAATGTCCAAGAAAGTAAGGACAATGACAATCTTTGAGTTTCTCCAGATGTTTTGCCACAAGAGTACTGCCAAAGCAGAATGTGTTTGGTGCATTTTATCTTAATTACAGGTCCAATTGCAAAATGCTCAAGGGCTCCTGTACACTTGTATCTGTCTCTTGAGAATCTAATTCTAAATACTCAAGAGATGTTTGTTTTACTCCTTCAGTAAAATGGCTGTGGGTTTCATACAGATTGAAATAGAGAATTGGACGATGAGATCTCAACAATTAGCCTAGGTTTATGCCAGCAAAGGAAGGAAAAGACTCACCATTTAGGTTCTGTCAGTATCTATGGAATGCTTAATTATCTTCCAGGATCTCTGTTAAGAACTTCCACAAGTTATTACGTGCCATTCCTACAACAATCTTGTAATCCCCTCAACTTATCTTATCTTAGGCAAGTTTTGAATGCTGTAACTCTTAATTTCAAAGCTGACACCGTTACCCTTTAAATGCATGTTATGTCAGATTTCCTTAAAGTTTGCTCTATATAGATTCCCAACATTCTAAAAAGATGAAATCTAGTTTCTATTAGATTAATTTTATCATACATCATATATCCTAGCCAGAATAAGAATTGTGATGTCTGAACTTAACTCCAGCTTTTTATTGCCTTGAGATTACTTGAATTTCCTCAAATGTTGGACTTTTTAATCTCTCTGCAGGTTTAGGTGTTTTGGATTTGCTAATATCTGAAAGTTACCAATATATGATCACATATGTGTAACAATAGTATTAATATAGCACCTATTGCTATTTATGCATTGCTAATGGCTTGTCTACCTCATGTAGCATGGTATAGAGCAGTAGTTCTTAAAATTTGCATACATTCAGCTCACCTAAAGCACTTATTTAAACAGAGATGGCTGGCCCCTACCTCCAGATTTTCTGCTCGGTAGGTCTAGAATGAGACCTGATAATTTGCATTTTTAATAAGTTGAGAGATAATACTAGTGTTTCTGGTCCAGGGACCACATGTTGCCAATAACTGGTATAGAACATTAAAGAATTCACTGCATGAGAACAGTTTTTTGAAGAATAAATTATGCAAAATAATGAAAAGGGCCAAATCTCTTGTGGACATATAGAAATTGTAGCTTGTACTGTGATATTGGTAGAGATTGATGGGAAGAAGAAGAAGAGTGTGGGAGACTAAATGGAAGTGTATTTAGTTAACCTTCCATGACTGACTTACGAATGAATGACAGCTATGCTAATATATATGCTAGGTAGATTGATGTAGGTTTAATGATATCTCAGAGATAAAACTAAATAGTTGCTGGGCCAACAAGTGATCAGAACGAAACATTCAGTTGTGCTAATGTCTGAATGTCTGTTCTGTGGAAGCAAGACCTAAGCAAACTAGTCTCATCAATAACAAGTTGGTAAGATTTTGGCAGTGTATCTGAACTCCACTAAGATTCTTTCACTCTGAAATTCTATCAGCATGTCCCCAGCTAATGCATATACTTTAAATTAATATGCTTGTCTGCACAGCAACCCACATCTGGTACCTAAGTCTATTTGAGAAATTTGTGCTAAAAAACTTCCTTCTGGCATTTTTCTCCATCTCTTTTTCAAAAAATCCTGATTACTAATATTAGACTGTGTCCATGCACTGAACATTTTTTAGATTTAAAATGAATTCTCTTTTAAATTCCTCAGGATGAATACCTCAGATATTTCTTCTCTGGTTGTATTGTTTTGAGGTTCTTGGGAAAAACCAAGTCCATAACCATGTTCTGCTTACTGTATTATGACTCCAGAAGGCAAAGCTACAATTCGTGGTGATTATGCATTGTGTGGGAGCTGAGAAAACACTGTTTATTCCAGTATTTAGGAGTTCTATGAAGGTTGAATGCATGTTAACTTCTATTCTCATTATTGAGTACTTTTTGAGCCTGTTTTATTTCTTTGTAAAAATCATATCTCTTCACTGCCAAGGTCAGGATCAGATATATATTATGCATCCATAAATATTCAATGATTTATTTGTTGAATTATAAGTGGAGTAGGGACATATTTTACTTGGAATATTTACATGTTAAACACAGTGGTAACAGATGCAAGGAGAAGCTTTCTATACTTAAATATTGGGATTAGGATAGATCAATATAAAATAACATCTTTTACTCCATTCTTTCCTTTCTACTCCCTCTTAAATTAAGCTTAAGAATAGAATGCAAAAGGTGGACAAAAAATATAGGACTTCCCACTGGTTGAGGCAGTTTTATTCCTTTAAATTCTAAAGTGAAAAATAAAGCATTTGAAATATTTCTCCTATATTTTATTGTTATCCACCCCAAGAAAAACACCTTTACAAGAAAGCTTATCTCTAGGTTAATGTATCTCCATTTTATTTCTTTCCCTATGTGAGCATAAAAACAATAAGAAGTAATTTCCAATTTTCAAGTACATAATGGAAACATTATTAGCCCTATAAAGTGGCAGAAATATAACCATGATATACGTCATTAGAATGTTTTTCAGCAATTTTCACAACTACAATTCCCTGGGGTTTCATGATTAACAGAAAGAAGGAAGTAATTCATTCAATTATTCACGTTCTTTATTAGTATTTTCCGCTTAAATTTGTGGACTGTCTGCCATGTTTTTACCACCGTATTGTGCTACTTGATCATAAACTATCTGGTATAAGGCAAAATATCCACAGGGAAGGTGTATGGAATCCACAGTTTCCCTCTTATCCCTTCCCTCCTCTGGCTGCATTTCAAAATAAAAAAAAAATAAGATCCAAGTTTAACTACAAGTGTTAACTTATAAAATATTCATTAGAAGGAGCAGATCTTCCATATTCAAAGCTCTTTTTAAAGGTAGATGTTTCCCAGAATAATATTTGGCATTAATCTTATTTAAGACATTAACAAATATACTGAAAATGTGCCACTCAGGTGGGAACATAAAATCAAGTTAAACCAAAGACCCAAACGTTGGTGAGGTTCTTAATTGGTCGGGGCTTTCACATGTATTTTAATGTAGAAATCCATATATACTGGAATGGACTTTTGATTATAATTTGACTTCCAAACTCCATTTATCTGCATCAAAAAGAATGGTCTGATCAATGCAGATAAATATTTTACTTTTTGGTAGCTATACTTAGCTATTGTAAACTAATTCTTGGTCTTTGCATTTCTCTCCTTTATCAGTTTTGCAAGCCTAAATCACACTATGGGGGCTGCCCACCTCACATTGTACCAATTCAGATTTTCTGGACATATACTAAATGTCTGATGTTGGAATGTGGTGACACCTTTAAGGTATGTTTATCCTTTTGTATACACACATGAGTGGCCAGTTCGCAGGTCCTAGATGACATGCTTATGCAACTTCTTCACATTCAAGGCTTTGCAATCAAAGGATTGCAATATGTTGTGAACATGCCATATACTGCAGCATACAAGCTGCTCTTGTTTTACAACTGGGAGGGTAAGGGAAGGTTTCTTTAGAAAGAAACATTTAACGAGTAATAAACCCCAAAGATATGATGACATCCAAGAGTAATTCAAGTAAATTGAATGATTGAAGAGGAAGGTTTGGAATCCAAGCACACAGAATTTATGATGTTTTGAAAGTAAATAATAACCGTGAATCAAAGATGGAAGAGAATTGAGGACTGAACCTTTGGGCAGCTCCACATCTAAGACGTGAGAGAAAGAATAGGAGCTAGTTAAAAGACACACAGAGGTGGTCAGAAAGATAATTGTGAAAGCATATATTATTATTTCAAGGAAGATAGTAAGACAGAGAAGTTCAAGAGCAGAGTATCCCATATTAGGACTATACAGAAAGTTCTAGGACAAGCAGACCAAAAATAGAAAAAAAAAAAATCTGAAAGGCAACTATATATAGGAGCTGCAGATAATTGCTGATATTTGAAAGAAAAATTTTCAGTACTTGCTTCTCAAAATATAATACTGAGCTGGCAGGGCCATCAGATTCTTCAGATTCATTACATTTGTATTAATTTTCTAATCTTAATTGGAACTGTTGCCCTGCCCTATATTCATTTTAGGGCATTAAAATCATCATTACTTTGAATGTTTTCCAAAAATAATTACATGATATAGGATGGGAGGGGAAGATCTATCGGGAATATTTCAGTTTTTCTTGGCAACTATATTCTCGTTATCTAGAGACAGACCTCCATTAACTTTCATAAAGTATGATTCTCACCCAGTAACTGTATGAAAAAATTCAATTTCTCACATATGATTGATTTTCATTTATAAACCTTTTGAGACCAAATGTGAAATATGCCTTCACAGAAATTAGTATTTTTTCCTCCACATAAACAGAAAATCATATTTAGAAAATATCTCCATTTCACAGATTTTTTTTTTCCTGTAAGTGTAGAAAAATAGTCCTCACTATACCATTGATTTGCATCCTTGTTTTCTGTCAGTAAAAAGACTGGAATTGGTGTTTCCAAGCAGTTAAAATGTTTATGTTCTAAAAGCTGCAGAGCATACTACAATCATTTCCTGCTGAGACAGGGCAATCCGTGGGGCTGGGACACAACCTCAAGCTGTTCTTATTATAAGACCAGCCTTCAAGTACTTGAAAATTACCCCTGAGAATATTGATTATGAATATAGTGGGCTTGTTTCTAATTTTTAAGATTAGTCTCCTTTTCCTGCACAGTTTTGCCTGTGATCTCATGCACCATGTTGAGAGTGTTATAGCTCCAAATGCTTATAGACACCTAGACACACCACATGGTATGTGCCCACTGAGATCATCTTGATGTCTATTAAGGGTAAGTGGGGTGAATTGGGTGGGTGGTGGTGGAGCTGCAGGCTCGGGTAGAGGAGTATGGGTCTATAGTGAGGCAGAGGGGAAACCATGTTTGGGAGAATGGCCAATTGCTCCTCGCTTGACCCCAAAATATCTGATAACAACAGGAATGGCAAGTCTGATAAAAATCTGGAGTAGAAAAAGAAAGGATTGCAATAGAATGATGAACACTTATTGTAGTGGTTCTGATGTACTGAACTGCAACATAGATGCAGAAAGCGGTCCTAACAGACTAAAGAGACTATCTGGGAGGTTACTACTGAGCAGTGTGCAAGAGACATCAGACATTCGTGTCTTATGAGTTGGTTTGATAGAGAAGAGGAGATTGGAGAAGATTATCGGGGAGAGAAGGAGAACACACAGGGAGGGGAAAGAAAAGTATAGGATTTTCTCTGCCTAGCCTGCCATTACGGGTGGTATCTGCGTCCTACAGTGAGAGGAATTCAGGCAGAATCTGAAGGGTCTTTATTTGTGAATGACTCTGTGAAGGCCAGGTACACAGAGGCGCTGCTCAGCTTCCCAAGTGATAAAATCAAACACAGTGGGATAGAGACAAATAATCTGTACATGTTTTTGAGGCTGTCTCTGATCATTGCAGTGTTCAAACTTTGAGAGAGCAGCTCTGTCATTTGATGTGGGTCTTCATAGCCATGGCAACAGTGAAATGCATCCAAAAAATTCCACAGGCCAAGAGCAACAAAAGCCAGAGGAGCAAGGGAGGAGGAGGGTACAGTGGTCACTGCATGATTTCTGTCTCTGATGGACAAGTTCAAGGACACTTATGAGATGCATTCTGCAGATGAGGTCAAGGTAGACACTCTATGTCAGGTCATGATAGGAAAAAGCCTGTGAAATTAATTTGATCCTGTTGTGAAGAGACCAATATTAGATTATTTTTGTTAGGTTAATTGCCACTATTAAAATCTCCTTCTTATTTTAGACCACTTTTAGCTCTCTACGACAAATGGTAGGTCAATAAAATCAATATTAGGACAAATAATACAAATTAAATTGTCCCTGATCATGAGATGCTTTTTATATACTGATAAGTGTCCACTTGGTTCAGCTTATAGATTTTCCGTATCTTACAACAACTGGTTTGAACCAATTAATGACTGGTTTAAGAACTGGTTTAAATTCTTAAAACAATGGCAGCATCAATAGATATGACAAGATCTGATAAGGACCTAGAATTACATATTCCATATGTAAATACAGGGAGCAGCAACCATTTTTGAGCAAAGGATGTGTGTAGCATTCATTAATAAGATTGATCTCCAGGTTTTATTTATTTTTCTCTCGTTTTCATAGTCTTCAGTTTTATGCTAAATATGTAAAATATCTTCAGGCTGTCAGAGTCAGTTAAGGCAATTTAATAGAAAAATAATGGTCTTAAAAAGGGAAAAAGAAAAACAGGATTTCAAGTACTATCAGCAGGGAAGAGATTGGGATGTCACTGCAGGCAAAAGAATAGATGGAGATGGAACATGGTAGGTAGAGGGTGCTTTAAGCTTCATCAGTGAGGACAGTTACAATCAGGACAAGTATTAAACCATGGAGAAGGCTGACTTCACGAGACAGACTGTCTTTTCAGTGAAGAAGTACAAAGACCACAAATAAATCTGTAAAGTGAAATCTACAAACTTTAGTAAATTTATGATGGTTACCAATACCTAGAGGTTCAACAAGTCATCATTCAGAATCAATCCCATCCTTCCCAGAATAGCTTCCTGTGGACTAGAGAGAGCACAAGCTCAGTCTTAGCTGTGTGGCATTTCCTTTGGGAGGGAGGTTGGGTATCAGGGAAGTACTGGGACAGTTCACAGACTGTGATTACCAAATGAATTTCATTCGAAGGTTTGATAAGTTCTTTGTGCAGTACTATTGTAGTACATTTTTAATGTTTTCCCTGCAAACTCTTGTCAATGCTACCCACAAATTCAGGTTTGTCAGATAAAATCTAGAAGGTAGTAATATGTGAAGTTCTAGCAAACTGTCCAAGAAACTTTGTGAATTTAGTCAGGGTACAAATCAATCAATCCCGAATTCTATTTCTTTTGTCACCAAAGCCTAATGTATTATTGAATTAATATGGTATTAAATTTAAGAACACTGCATTCAATATCTTGAAAGGCCTTTAGAGAAAATATGTATTGATTAGAACAAAGAAAGCAGTTCTATTTGGTAAATAGAACAATTATAAAGAACTGATAACAAATGAAGAACAAACGGCTTTAGCTAGCTCAATGCACATAACTTTATATGTTCACATTTCACAGATATTATAAACCAATAGCTCCATTTAGAATGTCAGGGAGGAATTAGAATTGAAAAATAGGAAAACAGGGAAAGATCATCAATGCCAGAGAATTTTGCTATGGTTATTAAGGACAAGTTGAAACACTGAAAATTGGTTTGGTTGAGACAGAAGAATGTACAAAATACATATCCTTGTTACCACCTCATAAAATTAGACATCTCAATATTTAAAGCAAATTTCTCTTCACCACCGACACTCAAGTTTTCTCTAGTCTTTTGAAAGTTTTGTCTCTTTCTTTCATGTGTATCTGACATAGGAGGAATTTATTGAAAAGTGTTTTTTACCTGGATTTTCTAGAAGTGCCCTCTTCTTTTTCTTCATGAAGTCTGGAAATTCTAGTACATGAAATACTTTATATAAACAGTATGGAATTCTCTTTCCAAACTATGAAAATGATATCATTTATGTGAGGAAAGGATCTTGTTTTGAGGGATCAAAAAAAAAAAACAAGGATTTCACAAAAAATTGGAAATGTGGTTTGTATTTGTTCTTTTAAAATATAATGGCTTTTCTTTTATCAGCATAATAGGCAATCAGAGGAAATGAGTTCAAAGAAATAATTAACAAATAACTGTATTTCCTGTCAAGCGGTATCTTAGGAAATAAATAGGCTCTCTATAAATACAAAACAAAAACTCAAATTGATAGTATTTGCCAATTTCTGTGGTATAAATATTTCTATCATAGCCCATTTCTAGCTCATAATAGTTTAACAACCAGCTTACAGAGTTTCAGAAAAGTTAGCAATTAACTCATGTAATTAGCTGGTCTAATCAGCTCATGCACTACTGTGCATATAAACACTTCATTGAACATCACTTCTGATACCACGTAATGCTTTCACGAGGATAAAAAGGATGGATAATAGCTAAATTGAGAGATGAATAGTTATCTTTATTTTAATAATTTATTCTTTAATTGACAAATAAAAATTCTATATCTCTATTGTGTACAATATGATGTTTTGGAATATGTATACATTGTGGAATGGCTAATTCAAACTAATGGCATATTCATCACCTCAAGTACTTATCATTTATTTTTGTGGTAAGAAAACTTACAATCTACTCCTTTAGCAGTTGTTAAATATAGACTAAATTGTTATTAATTATACTCACCATGATGTACAATTGGTCTCTTGAACTTATTCCCTCTATATAGCTAAAATTTTATATTTTTTTATCAACACCTCCCCAATGCCCACCTCCACCCCCAGCTCCTTGTAGCCACCATTCTACTCTCTGGGTCCGTCAATTTAGATTCCACATATAAGTGGCATTGTGTGGAATTTGACTTTCGGTGACTGGCTCATTTTGCTTAACATAATATCTTTCAGGTTGATTCATGTTGTTGAAAGTAACAAGATTTCTTTCTTTTTAAAGGCTGAATAGTATATCACATTTGCTTTATCCATTCATCCATTGACGGACGCTGAGGTTGATTCAATATCTTGGCTATTGTGAGTACTGCTGCAGTAAACATAGGAGTGCAGGTATCTATTTGACATACTCATTTCATTTTCTTTGGCTATATACTCAGTAGTGGGATTGCTGGATCATATAGTAATTCTAATTTTAATGTTTTTAGGAACCTCCATAGTGTTTTCCATAATGGCTGTACCAATTTATATTCTTACCAGTGGGTGCAAGTGTGCCCTTTTCTCCCCATCCTTGTCAGCTTTGCTATCTTTCATCTTTTTAAGAGTTGCCATTCTGACAGGTGTGAGATGGTATCTCATTTTAGTTTTAATTTGCATTTCCCTCCTGATTAGTGATGTTGAGTATCTTTTCACATGCTTGTTAACCATCTGTGTGTCTTTTGTGAGGAATGTCTATTCAGGTCTTTTGCTAATTTTTAAGTAAGGTTATTTGTTGTTGTGTTGTTGTTGTTGTTATAGAATTGTTTCCCTTACCTATTTTGAATATTGCTATAGCTTGAATGTGTCCCCCAAAGTTTAACTTAATCTAAAATGCAAAAGAGTTCAGAGGTGGGACCTTTAAGAGGTGATTAGGTCATGAGGGCTCTGCTCTCCTGGATGGATTAATTCCATTAATTATTAGTTATTATATATTGTTATACAATAACTATATATACAATTTTATTATATATATTATATATTAGTTACTGCAGGAGTGAGTTCCTGACGTAAGAATGAATTTGACTCCTTCTCCTCCTCTCTCTGTCCGTCTGTCTCTGTCTTTCTCTGATGTGTGCTCTCTTGCAATGTGACACCTTCTGTAACGTTATGAAGCAGCAAAAAAGACCCTCAGCAGAGGCAGCCTCTTGATTTTGGCTTTCTAGCCTCAGAACTGTGAGTCAAAAAAGCTTCTACTGTTTATAAATTACCCAGTCTGTGGTGCTCTGTTACAGCAGCACAAATTGGACAAAGACAAATATTAACCCCTTAATGGCTTACAAATATTTTCTCCCATTCCATAAATTGTCTTTTTACTCTGGTGATTGTTGCCTTTGCCATGCAGGTGATTTTTGCATAAGATGTGAATTAAGAGTCTAATTTCATTCTTCCGTATGAGGATATCTAATTTTTCCAGCACCATTTATTGAAAAGAGTATTATTTCCCTATTGTGTGTGTGTTTTTGACATCTTTGTTGAAAATCAACTGACCCAAACTGTGTGGATTTTTCTGTGAGCACTCTATTCTGTTTCATTGGTCTATGTATCTGTCTTTGTGCCAGTATCATCTTATTATTGTAGCATATTTTGAAATCAGGGAATGTGATGGCTTTGGCTTTGTTCTTTCTGTTCAAGATTGCTTTGGCTATTTAGGATCTTTGAGATTCCATACAAATTTTAGAATTGTTTGTTCTATTTCTATGAAAAATGTCATTATAATTTTGATAGAGATTACACTGAATCTGTAGATCACTTTTGAGTATTATGGGCATTTTAACAATTTTAGTTCTTCCAATCCATGATCATGGTACATCCTTCCATTTGACTTTGTCTTCAGTTTCTTTCAACAATGTTTTGTAGTTTTCAGTGGGTAGATCTTTTATTTTCTTGGTTCAATTTATTCCTATTTTAATTAATTAATTAATTAAGCTATTGTAAGTGAGATTATTTTCTTGATTTTTGGGGGGATAGTTTGTTGAGACGGCATTAAAGTACTAATGATTTTTGTATGTTCATTTTGTATGTTGGTCCTCCAGCATTAATAAATTCATTTATCAGTTCCAACAGATTTTTGCAGAGTTTTTAGAATTTTCTCTAAGTGAACAATTTTATTTAAATGGGCACTAAATTCTTACTTGATTTAAAAAAAGAATAGAAATTGAGAAACTAGTAAAATTCTGATTACTATTTCTTCACTATGAGAGGGATGTTGCTGAAAATTAACATTTAAAATTAAGAAAAAATATTCTGAAAATCATTAAGCTTTTTAAATAGTTATTTTTTAATTGCCCATATTAAACAAAATGGACTCTTTTTTAAATGAATCACGTAATTCCTAGAATTCTTATACTTCTCAAATTTTGATGCTGTAAATTTGCTGGCTCAGGGTTTAAAATATTTTAATTTTTATCTGTAACCATAATTTCTTAACTTATTAAATTTTATTGCTACAATTGTATGGCATCTATGCTCAGTTAGATTAATTTTATAATAATTTTTTTTATCCTTGGATCTTTTTTCTTTTTAAATTTATTTTAATTCCTCTCTCAGTTTCCTATATTTTATCATGAAGATGGTTTGTGTGTTTTTCAAGAAAGGGTAAGTTATGCTAGTGATTTTTATGCTCAAATGATACTTAAGTGGAATTAATATTTTTGCTTCATATTATCATTTCTTAGAATTTTGTAGACAAAGTATATAGGATCTTTTGACACTGAAATTTGTATAGTGCATAAACATTTAAACTGAAAGAATTTCTCAGTTCTTCTCTTTCTCCTTTCAATTCTCTCTTTCCCCAGTCAATTAAATTTCTGATACTAAAGCAATCCACAAAAACAGAGGAAAATTCCATCTCATCAGGTTTCACTTACTCCCCACTTAATAGGATGCCTCAGCAGGTCACAAGTCTGGAAATCCCAACTCATTGTACAGCATGGAGGCACCTTACTTCATAAGGTCTTTCCTTGGTATTGTCAATGTCTGATTCAGCATATAAACATTTTCTTTAAAGTGAAAAATTTCAGAATTTTGTCACTTGACTTCTGTCCTTAGTGCTTCTCTTGGTGCTAGGGGAAGTGTTGTTAAGTATGAAAATAAATGCAAGCAATGCTTTACCACATCAAATCGCCTTTTCCTTTTTTTTCAAAAAGCATAAGAGTTTTCACATTTCCAATTTGCTTGTTGTCAGGCAATTTTGGGATAATGTAAAAATTATTTTGTCACTTTGTTCAATTTTTTTTTTTTTTTTTTTTGAGACAAAGTCTCTGTCTGCCACCGGAGCAAAAGTGCAGTAGCAGCTTCCAATTCCTGGTATCAAGTGATCCTCCTGCCTCAGCCTCCAGGGTAGCTGGGACTATAGGCACACACCACCATGCCTGGCTAATTTTTCTGTCTTTTGTACAAATGGGGTCTCACTATTGCCCAGGTTGGTCTGGAACTCCTAGGCTCAAGTGATCCTCCCACCTCGGCCTCACAGAGTACTAAGATTACAGGTGTGAGCCACTGTGCTTGACCAGTTCAATCATCTTTTAAAAATTATTTTATACATACAAAACTGTCCTCCAATGGAATTGGATGGCAAGAAGTGGTGGGCATGCACATTGCACATACCTCCTCTGCTCACATACCTGCTTGCTGGGCTTCCTTGAAGAAAACACATGTTCTAGGATAAAATCATTTACAGGTTCAAGACAGTAACAGCATAGCATTAAACCAAGTGTGGGGTCTTTCTGATCAGATTGCTCTGTGTACTTATTAATACACATGAGGTTGGACCTGCTGACCACCTTGAAAGAATGAGGGCGTGGAATAGATTAGTTCTAACAGAACTGTAGTTATGCAATAACAATTCATTTGCAGTTACAGAATCGTGCTGATGGAGCAGGTCTTCTAAATCACCTATTTGAATATAGATGTCAAATGCAGATCCAGAGATTCTAATTACTACAGCAATTCTTGTGAATCTCCTAGTCTCCAGATCTCTTCAACACTCTCAGAACCTTGAGGTACTTCTTTCAAAGAATAGGTCTGGGTCAAGTTTCATATAGCTGCTTACAGTAGCTCTGTGAGCAGAGAGAGACTTCAGTGCCTGGGAGAGAGATAATTTGGAGAGTTGTGTGTAGGTTAGGCCAGCACACCCAAATGTGTTTAAGTTACTTTAAAGTTGTTAGTGTAGTAGTTTCGTTTGTTTGTTTTTGTTTTTCCTAAAGCTTTGTCCTCACTATAACTATTAATTTTTTTAAAAAAGAACAAATAGATTACTAAAGAACTAAATTAAATTCATGTGATGATGGAAAAAAACATCAACATTAATAATTGAACATAGAGGAAAGAATAAACACAGCCGAGGAGAAGTTATAGATTTTAGACAATTACCCAGAATTCTACACAGAACTGTAAAAAGACATAAAATGTGAAACAGAAGGTAAAATACGTGAATTTTAGACTGAGAAGACACATAATATACCTAATAAGAATTCCAGAAATGAAAAAAAGAGGTAAAAAGGGAGAGGAAGAACAATTTTATGTTCAAAAGTAAAATTATTAGCCAACAATTCCTGGAGGGAATGATGACTAAAGAAAATGGAAGGGCAGGGCAACCCATATTTCCTTTTCTCTTTAGTCCTTCCTTACTGTAATTGTAAGTAGGGAGGGTTGGTAGACAATGTGGGCATCAAGAAGTAAAATAACAACTGAGTCAGTTTTGTGAAGAGTTTTGGTATCCTGGAAAGAATAAAATTTATATGAAATATAATAATTTTGGTTAATGTCCATGTGAGTTCAATGCCCTTACATTCACATTTAAAAGTGATATTATACAAAAAAAAATAAATAATAATATTTATTAACAATTTAAATTTCTATCTTGTCATTTCTTAGCATGACATTGAACAGCAAATAAGAAAACACAGACATACATTAAGATAAGTTAATAGCCTATGGAAGAAAGAAAAATGCATTATAATTTAGAACTTTTAATGAAACACTTTTTCTGGTTTTTGAACAAGGAACCTGTGTTTTCATTTTGCACTGGTTTCTGCCAACAATGTAGGTGGCCTTGGTTATCAGTAACAGAGACCAGGCTAGCCAAAGACTTACAACTAGTGCAGTGATAGCTTTCAAATTTTTCACCATAGAGTTCCAGTGTGCCTCATTTTGTTAAGATATTCCTGAATTATTCTTCCCAGCTTTTTATTGAGAATAACAAATTAGACTATGCCAGACACTGCTAACCTTTTCTTAATTAGACATAGATCCCAAGGAGCCAAGCTTTAATTTTGCTATATCCCTTGAAAACACCCCTATCATATATATAACACAATGAAAGTACTTTAAATATTAATACTTATTGTAGCAAAATAGTAGAAAATATTTTTAGGCAATTAAACTCCTCTGAGCCTCCTTAGATGGCCTGTTATTGGTATTTAAGGCTTTCCTTTCATTATTTACTATCAATTTTTTGCATAATACTGGTACCTAAATATAGAATCCTTCTATTTTTAATGAGGTCCTATCAAAGTGTGTTTCTGAAGTATGATAGTTACAGTCCACAGATTCTCTTTACTTCAATTCTATTTAATCAGCATAAAGTGTTTAAAATCATTTTTGAGTTGTGTTTATTTGCTATTAAATGTTCTTCAGTACTTGGAAATGGATCATTTGCTTGTTTTCATCTAGGACTGCCAAGTTCACATGTGGATTATGAATGGATACAAAAAGGAAAATCAATTTCTTACTTTCAAAGATAACATCTACCCAAATGCCTCTTTTCTCTAAATCTACTAGATTCAATTCATGATCAAATTACATTTGAATATCAAAATTATAATAAAATCATAGGATTTGAAATTGCACAAAGGAATCTATTAAACTACTTTCTGGAACTCTTTCATCTTACATTTTCAAAGTTTACAAATTTGACTAAGGATATTAGTATATTTACAGGAGACTGCGTGATTGCTTATTGTGATTTGTGCCTCTAATGAAAGTATCAGTAATGATAATAATGTAGTTGATACCTGGAGATCGGCTGTTTTAAAGGACAACAGCATCGACCTAGATTTTTGGCAATATTCTTAAAGGAACATCATAAAAATACAAGATATTTAGTAAATTTGTTTTTCTTTGTCAATAAATCCAACAAATGTTATTTTCATAAGGGGAAACTATTTGAGCCATCATTCTCTTTTGTTTTCTTTTTCTTTTTACTTTATTATCAGTCTTAATTTGAAGCTCTAGGATGAATAAGAAACCTAGATAAAATATATCATTTTATACAGTGGACTATAGTCTGGAATAATTTAATTAACTGAGGCAAACTGCTAGATCATTTTACATAGTGTTGTGGTTATCTGCAGATTTATACTTGAAATGCTATACCAATTTCTGGTACATTCATTTCAATGTAACTTATAAGAACAAAACATTGGTAACAATTTATGTATCTGTCAATGGGGGCCATTTTTACTAAAATTGTGAGCTTATTCTAAATCTTAGTATTATATTCTTAAAAATCTCCTTTATCATTTTTCTGGAAAGATGAAACCTGAATCTGTTTGCAGAGGAAGACTGGAATTCATATACTATTTATTCTTGAAACTTCTCTACCTACTATTAACATGTACTTATCCAGATTATTTTACTACTGTTTTATTTTTAATTAAAAACAAAAACAAAGCAGGCATAAGTCAGAAATGGCCAATGAGACATTTTCAAAGACATTTCTAGAAATTTTTGTAACAATGATATGGTATATTAGATTTAGGGTTTCTTTTTTCTTTTTCACACGTGCTCCAGTCTTTGGGGTTCTTTTTGTGGCATGTAATAGAAAACCCCAATTTTTAAGTTGATTTAATTTAGTGACCCCACTATGTCATCAGAATTCTATTTCCCTCTGTTTCTTCACTCTAATTTTTGTGGTGTCAGCATCATTCTAAGTCTGTCTTCTCTCTTGCTGAAAAAAAAAATAGCTCTCGAAATTCTCAGTTTTATACCTGAACACTAAATAGTGCAAAAAGAAGAGATCTATCTTCTGATAGATTGCTCAGAAGAGCAAAGACCTTTCCTTCTGAGAAGTCCACAGTAATATACATCTCAGGCTTACTGGCATTAATTGAATCATGAGGCAATTCATTAATTCATCATTTTATTTTTTTAGTTTTTTTTAATTTATTTTTCTTTTTATAAATTTCAGAATATTATGAGGGTACAAACATTTTGGTTACGTAAATTGCTTTTGTACAGTTTGAGTCAAAGTTATCGCACCCATTAGATGTGAATTACCATCCCCTCCTCCACCCTCCCACCTGCTTGATTTCCAATGAATGTTATTTCCATATGTGCACATAAGTGTTGATCAATTAGTGCCAATTTCATGGTGAGTACACGTGGTGTTTGTTGCTCCTTTCCTTCAGCTGATCAGAATGAATTCATCATTTTAATCAAGGAAATTTGATGGGCAATTTTTAAACCATCAGTTACATGAACCAATTACCCAGGTGTGAGCAATAGGATAATTCTGGATAGATTAGGCAAGAGACTGCCCTATTCCCAGGGCTGAGAACAATACTCTTATCTGTCTCTCCACAACATGGTAATGAGAAAAGACATTTTCCACTAAATTCACTCTGCTATAATTATTTTGCTTAAACATTCAGTGAAAGTCTGTTTTATAGATGCAAATTCAAGCACATGCGTGCGCGCACACACACACACACTACACAAATAAAATTAATCTAAGAACCACAATCCCTGTTTTAACCATAGTTGGTTCTCTATGGATAAGAATGTGATGGGTGAACTTACCGTTTCAACATGTAAGTTTCTTCACAATTTGAATCTAACCTAATTATTCAGGCACATTTCCTACCTGTTAAATATTCAGTGACATGAAAGAGTTGTCACCATTCCCCCCAAATGTCATGCCCTTTCATGTTTCCATGCTTCTGTATGTGCTCTTTACTCTGCCTTAAAGTCCATTCTAAAATCATTCTACTTCTAGAAGACTTCTATTCATTATTCAAAACTCACAGCATCTGCCTGAACATCCTTGAGTCATCCAGTAAAAGTAGTCACATTGTCCACTGTATCCTCATACAATTAAGAATATGTTTATTGTTATATTGGATAATTTTATTGTAGATTATTTACATATATATTTCTTTGAATATACTCTAACTTTTTAAATTCACTTGTCACCAGAACACAGCATAGTTTTTGGAACAATAGATATTCAAAACATATTTCTAGACTAAATAAAAAAATAAATACCTTATACTTCAAAAGAATGTTTAAATCTCATCAATATTTTAATAACATATATTATTCCCCAAAAGGGCAAAATAGTTACACAGAAACTCAAGAGAAGAACTTTCATAACAAATATTAGATCATAAGTTTTAACTCTTGGGTAAAGGTTAGATTATAATTAATGCATTTTGCTATTAAAATATTTATGAATGTAAAAAGGAATTGTTACTGATTGAGTTCATTTGGAGAATCAACCTTAAAATTTGAAGTGTTTCACATATTTTGCCTCAAAAATTGAAATAATTTAAGTATTCTAAAGCCTGGTTCATATTTAAAATAAAATCTTAAAAGTCAATCTGATATAACTAAGAATGTATTTGATTTTTCCAGTTTCTTTGTATTGCTTGGTTGTTAAAAGTACTGGTGTGAATTCAGTATACAACTACTGAATACTTTCCACATGTCTAGCAACATATAAAAAGTCACAAATAAGTGTGGTAGTCATAAGTGTAAAACTAGTCAGTGACTTTTTCTATGAATCACATAAACATATGTAATATTAAATAACTATAGTTATATAGAGTTATAATATATTTACATATAAACAGTTATATAAAGCTATGTATACCACATTCAAAAGTGTGGAAAAATCAAAGAGTGATGTTAGAATTCAGAAGATTGGTAGATACATGAATAATTACAGACATTAATGCCCATGATTTGAATTTATAATGCATTTGGATTTGTTTGATTTGATGAAGTTTCTTAGTCACATTTTTTTTTTATTAGTGCTAACTCAAGATCACTCTTACGGCGGCAACTCTGTTAATTGTTCCAAATATACAAACTGCACCCCTCTAAAACCACTTAAGGAGATTTATTAAGACTGAATAAGAAACATGCATATATGGGAAGTGGGTTTGGGTTGGATCAGAAGGGTTGGATCAGTCCAAAGATGGCAGGACTATGATTCTAGGTGTTAGGAAAAGTCAAGTTAAGTTCATCTAGTAGGATTTAGGATCCATTTTAGGGTCAAAAATTATGGCCCAGGGATAGGGGCATGAGTGTGAAATTAGTTTTCAATATCTCTGATCATTTAATGGGACGAGAGGACACATATGAATACCATTGACAAAAGATTCTAGCCATGATAGAGGCTTGGGGAGCCTTGCACAGCAGAGACAAGGCAACCAAACGGTGGATATACAACAGCTCGGTTACACCACATAAGTACTCAGTGCCAAACTCTACCTAGAAAAGGGACGTTTGTGGAGGGAGAGACAGAGTCAAAACACAGAATCCTTTAATTAGAGCATTGGGGAAGATAGGCAGGGTCTACATTATAGGGCAGGGGAATTCATTGTTTGGATAATTCATCATAAATTTGGAATATTTACTATCTCCATGGGCTTGACTCTGCAATGAATAGCAGGATCAAGAGCCAAGGTTATAAGTAGCTAAATTTAGCAATTGAATGGGGTGAGAAGAGGGAATAAAAATTGACTTGGCACTGAGAAGAAACTAACGGACTTTTCAACTAAGCTATCCAGAAGGTGTGGGGCTGATTTGCTGATCTGCTTGGAGATTAATTATGAAGATCTACACTATAAATCAGAAGAGAGGTTTGGAAGTTTGGCAGGCTTTACAAGTCTAATGGTATCTAATGTGCACAATGCATGATGCATTGGAGAATATTGACAGGCATATAGTATTACTCAATTTATATTGGTTGAATAAATGCATGAATGTATGGATGAATAGATAGGTAAACATATTATGTCCAGGTTACTGAAACATGTGGACTCTGTTTCTCAGATTAGAGCTGCATGTTGTGGGTGAGATATTATCTCTCTACATACACTTCTGTTTGTTGTTGTTTTGTATGTGTGTTTGTGTTTGCGTGTGTGTGTGTTTTCAGGCTGAACATCTTTAGATTATTGCCATTTGCAGTTTTGCTTCATGGATTAAAATGATGGTTTAAATTTAGTCCATTTGGGAGCCAATTACTATCTTTTATTTTTAGTTTACAAACTTCAGAACATTTTCTTGTCTGCCTAATCTTTTATATTAATATACATTTTAATCATATATAAGAAAGAGACTTAACAAGTCTTTTTAGCATTATACCATCTTCCTCAGAATCGTATTGGTTCTAATAGAAATTTACTTAGCATGATGTAGTGAAAAGAGAACTGAATTTGAAGTAACAACAAAAAATGGGTTCAATTCCTGGGTTTGCAACTAACCATATATGTGAGACTGGCCCATTCATTTAACTTATTTGAATCCCCTATTTTTTTTTCTTTTTTTAAGTAATTTTGTTATTTAAAAAGTTGAATTAGTGGCTAAAGTTTTTGTGTGCTTTCTGTTTTTCAAGATTATATTAAGCATTTCCACTTATTATTATATTTAATCTTCAGAACTAGCCTATTTAAATATTGTTTCAATTTTACACAAGAATAAATTCAAGTGTAGAGTGGTAAAGTAGTTTTCACCAATTATATTTTTGGTAAACACCAGAGCTAGAATTTAAATGCAGGCAGCTGACTCTACAACCCACAGTCTAACATATTTCCCTATTTGAATGGTGGATTCATTCAAGATTTTATTTATGCCTTTTGCAATCAAAGCAAGAATCCTACCAATAGACCAAATAACATTTTACCCTGAGGTGTTTTTGTCAGCATCTTATTTTTAAAAGTAAGAGAAAATGACTAGTTTTTCTTAAGATAAAAATGTAAACTTTTATCTTTAAACCCGAAAAATTTCCCAATATTTTGAAATGCAATTTGAAAAAAATCTTCAGAGCATACTCTAAATATTTTAAATAGCCTCACTTTCTTATTCAGGTCAAGACTCCTTTATTTGAAATTCCTCTACTGGCTAGTACAATTGTTTTCAAACTCATTTTCTCTTCCATTCATCATACTTATTGCATTTAATTCATTTGTTATATTGACAACTTAACACATATTTTGATCAGTTGAATCCCATAAACAGATTCTTTTTTGTAGACTTATAGTAGTAAAATGTTATTTTATAAATAATCAGAATGTTATTTCATGGATGATTAGTTATGTAATACAAGAAAATGCCTTTTTTGAACACATTGACATGGCTTGTGACATGTTTTTAATAAGAAATAAGACATAGATGGAAGGAGTACATCCTTCTGAAGAACAAAGAAAGAAGTAACAGAAATTGTCAAGAAGCAGCAGAAGGAAAGGGTGAGAAGCACTATCACTATTGCACACAACGAGCAGGAAGTAGCTCTTCAGTAGGTAAGCTTTAAAGCTGATAAATCAAGTAGTAGGGGGTTTTGAATATATTTCTTAGAATTTTAAGGTAAATTTCTACAAGATCAAATCATTAATTGCCTGTTGTATTATCTAAGTATTTTAGGTATTCATTAAGTACCTTCTGTATGTAGCAAAATTAAGTGCTGGCAATTTTAAGAATTTTATAAAAAAACAGTCCTCAGGACAGCAGCTTTCTCTGGCTGATTCACCCCAAAACAGTTAGAAGATGATTTAATTGCTAGCGACCAAAAGCAGATATTCTGTGGGTTTAATTTAATAAATTTTAGATTTCCTATTATTCTCTGCAGAAGATAGCACATGCTCCTGTCACTACTCATGAGGTGGAGTGGTGGCTTATGTCCCTGACATTTTCCAGTTGATCAACCAGCTACTTGGTGGCAAGTTGATTACACTGGATGGCCTCTGCCATTGAAGGAGCAGCATTTTTTTCTTACTAGAATATACACTTTCTTTAGATACGGATTTGCTTTTCCTGTACCTAATGTTCTTGCCAAAGCTACCATCCATGGGCTTATAGAATGCCTTATCCAGTGTCATAGTATTCCACACAAATTGCTTCTGATCAATTTCCTCATTTCATGGCATATAAAATTCAACAGTGGTCCCATGCTCATGGAATCCACTGGTCGTACCCTGTTCCCCACCCTTCTGAAGAAGCTGCTTGATAGAATAGTGGGATGACCTTTTGAAAGCTCAGTCACAGCACTAACTAGGTGGGGCAATATCTTGCCAGGATGGGGAATGTTTTTTCTAGAAGACAATGTATGTTCTGAATCAGTGTCTAAAGACTGGTACTGTTTCTCCAATATTCAGAATTCATGAGTCTAGGAATCAAGGAGTGAAAATAGGAGTGGTACCCTCACTATCTCCTCTAATGACTCACTAGTAAAATGTTTGCTTCTTGTTCCCACAATCTTATGATCTGCTGCCCAATAGGTCTTAGTTCCAAAGGGAGAATGCTTCTCCCAGGAGACATGGTGGTAATTCTATTTGGCTGGAAGTTAAAACTGCTACCTGACCACTTTGGGTTGCTCATGGCTCTGAATCAACAGTCAAAGAAGAGAGTTAGTGTGCTGGCTGGAGTGGCTGATCCTGACTACCAAGAAGAATTGGACTCTGTTCCACGAAAGAAGTAAGGAAGAGTGCTCAGCATCCCTTAGGGCATCTCTAAATATTACCATGCTCTGTGGCTAAAGTAAATGAAAAACTCAACAATTCAATCCAGGCAGGACTACTATGAGTTATTCTTCCTTATTTTGTTATGAATAAGTTTGTGTGTGTACGTGTGTGCATAATATCTTTATTTTCTTCCTTCCCTTATTCCTTTATGTGACATAAGTACTGTTAAATTTATGTCATCGTTTTTAAGTTACAGACTATCAAAAGACGAGAGTGAAAAATCACCCGAGGACTTTGTATCCTCTTCTGAGGAAATGGGTACTGTATTTTTTGTTGTAAAGAGAATAGTTGTATTATGTTAAGTAGAAATATGCCCTTGTTATTGTCTTTTTATTTATTTAGCTTAACCAATGTCTTGAAATTGTTATTGTCCTTTTTTGTTTTTAATTTCAAAATATTATGGGGGTAAAAACGCCTCAGTTACATATATTGCCTTTACACCACCAAACTCAGAGCTACAAACATGCCCATCCCCAAGACATTGTGCACCATACTCATTAGGTGTGAAATTACCCTTCCCCTCCTTGCCCCTCCCACCTGCCTGATTCCCTAAGAATGTTACTTCCAAATGTGTGCATGTGTTGATTAATTAGTGCCAATTTAATGGTGAGTACATTTGGTGCTTATTTTTCCATTCTTATGATACTTCATTTAGAAGAACGGGCTCCAGCTCCATCCAGGGTAGTATAAGAGGTATGAGTTCATCATATTTTTATGGCTTAGAGAAAGACTCCAGGTCTTTCTTTAATGATCAAGCATTTCTAGGCAGTTGTAAGCACTTCCCACATCTATATCACTCAAATCAAAGAACAGAGGGCACATTATCTGAGGAAGCTGGTCTGTCTAAACCTCTACTTTGGGGACCTCCGTTTTGGGTAATTTAAGGTACATGCCCTTAAATAAAAGCAACTCCTCTGGTTTTCCAGGGGGAAACATGCCTTATGTTTCACTATTTGTGATATTTGGGGTACTCTCAATTCTTTCTCTTCAAAGTGTGCTCCACAGAACAGGCACATCAGCTTCCCTTGAGAGTTTGACACAATGTACAATTTCAGAGGAGATCTAACAAGATCCCCAGATGATTTGTATTCACATTCAAATCTGAGAAACTCTTCTCTAAAGCAAGAGGACTACCTATGAGAATGGCCTTCCTACCTGATATTTAACTGTGGTACCCACACCCACCACCAGATTCTTCCACATATCAGATTAGAAATATCCACAAATAGGAAAAATCTAGTTCACCACATCCACAACAGAAGTACGTATAAGGCAAGGAAACCCAAGGACATACTTCGCAGTGATGGCGTATTCATTAAACATCAAAAGAAGTTTTCCTTTTGTTTGGCAGCTCAGAATGTTTTTAAACCCCAGGCAAAATAACATAATGCGATTTTTCATGGGTCCATCCACAAACATGGATTTTGAACAGGTGAAGTATGTCAATTAACCCGTAAACCTCAATTAATCCCACTGTATTAGTCAACTCAGGCTGCCTTAACAAAATATCACAGACTGGGCAGACTAAACAATTAAAATTTATTGTTTCACAATCCCGGAGGCTGGAAGTCCAAGATCAGGGTGCCAGCATGGTCTGACTCTGGTGAGGGCTCTCTGTCTGGCTTGTAGACAGCTGCCTTCTCTCTGTGTTTTTACATGCCCTTTCTTTGGTGCATGTGCATGCAGAAAGAGAGGGCTCTATGTACCACAGACTGATGGTCTTATGAGGACACCAATCCTATCAGATTATGTCCTACACTTAAGCCCTCATTTAACCTTACTTGCCTCCTAAAAGGCCTTATATTGAATAGAATCACATGGGGACAAGGGATTCAACATATAAATTTTGACAGGATACAATTCGGTCCATAACACCTATGAAGTTACTCATAAAAATCAGAATTTACATTTTGTCACAAAACCATATTGGAGAATTAAATTAAACTTTTCATTTTTCCTTCAAAAGTAATTTGGTAAAATATAGCCTCATATTCCCATCTGAGTTTGACAAAATAATTTGGTTTTGGACAGGGTGGCAATATTTTATTTATTATTCAAAAGGTGATAAGTATTTGTTTAATTATTTTTATTAAACAATATAGCCAAGCTCATTCTCTAGCTTAATGAATTTTCCTTTAGCCAAAGTATTCATTGTAATATATGTTTCAAATATCATAGTGTTTTTTTTAAAAGCCACAGCAGGATGTTAAAAGAAAAACGAAATCATTGTCATTTTTCTTTTATTCATGAAAACATCTCTTAGCAGAAAACAATGAACCAAGTCAGAATGCACCCAGCTGTTTGCCCATGATTATAATTTTGTTTTCATAAGGAACTACACCTGTGTAATAGTTCATTACAACATTATAATTTTGATTTTACAAACAAAATGTCTCATTTCCTTATGGGAAAAATAAAAGTTTTCTCATATGTGTTTACCAGACTTAGTAAGAGGAGTTTTTTTTTTTTGACTGTCATTCGCAACATCATTACTTGGGAAATAAAGTTCAAATGGGCTTGTTAAATACCCATCTTGCCTTTTGGTTTTCCTCTATTCATTTCTTTTGTACGGTTATCCAGTGGGAATTCCCCAGACTTCAGTGAAAGATGCAACAGTTACCACATACCCCACCCTCTGTCTGAATTTAAAGTTTTTATCATGCAGGCAGTTACCAAAGTGGCAAATGAATATTACCTAACTAAACAATTCAGCAAGCCATAGGAAAGAGAATCTCTGTTTTCTTAAGCAACGGCAACCAAGGGAAGATAAAGCTAAAATATATAACAGAGGATGTAATATCTGTTAGAGCCAGAGGTAACAAACACCAAGACTAAAATACCGTTTTCTTCATAGATTTCTCAGAGCACTTTGTCTATAATCAATACAATTATAAACTCCTGGAAATCTTTGACTTATCTTTGACTTAAAGGTACCAAAGTTGCTACGAAAAGCACTGAATTACATTCTTTCTCCACCTATCATGAATGTAGGTAACAAGCTTAGTCAAAAATAATTTCCATGTTTTTCACATAAAGTTAATTAAGAATATTCGAGGACTTAAGAATTTTGTAGCATTTGAAAGATATGAATTATGGTAACTGACAGAGAAATAAATGGATAGTCTGATCTTACTAATTCTACAGTAAGATGTCTATAAAATAGGAAGAAAAACAACAACAAAAATCTTTATTTATCGCTAATAGAAAGCCCAGTCTGAAAATGAGACTGGTCCTGATTTCTGGTAGTTAGCAAAGATTGTCTGTTATAGTCACTCAAAGTATCCATGAAATAGAGGGAAAAGAAATAAAAATATGGAGTTCAGGATAAGTCAAGATTAGTTAGCGGTTCTCAGTTCTGGGAAGATGGCTGGGTGTTTCAGTTCTTTTGCCTGTTTATCAAACACTAACTTTCTTCATGATAAGGAGCAAATAGGTCCTAAGATATCCACATAGTAGCACATAATGTTTTTTCATTTTAAAAACTAAAAACAAAAATGGGGAAATGAGTTTTTTTTAATCCAAAGAAATCTGGTGATGGAAATTTCAAAAACTCTAATGGGCTTAACGGGAAGATGATTTTCATAACATGAGCAAAACAGTAGACTGTTGTGCAGTGACCAACAGCCATTTATGTGGCTTACAGGCATTTGTGCTGAGACTTCATGAGAACTGATTTGGAAGGCTATAGATACATTATACAGAGCATGCAGTCAGCAAGAAACAGTGAAGTCAGAACTGAAATACCTAGATTTTTCAAAGGACCCAACCACGGCATACTTGAAAAACAAATATGATGCTACATAATAGGTTTTCTTATGTGCTCTATAAGGGTGGATGAGAAAGGAAGAAAGACAAGAAGATACTGGAGATAAGGCAGTGAGGCAATGGTTCAGATTGCCTTGATAAGCAAAATAGGTCCTAGCATTCAGACCCACAAATATGTTGTCCCTCTTTCTACAATAGCTATCTTTTTTGTGTAACAAATTTAAGAAACTTTTCTTTGTTTAATAACAAAAAAGCACTGAAGCCTGAAAATTAAGATTTATATTTCTGATGTTTGTTTGTTTTGTTGGTTTATGTGCAAATATAAAGAGTTTCATATTTTAAATGAGGTTTATAGCTATGATAAATCGGATGTAAAAGCAAATGTAATGTCAATATCTGCATTGATTTGGCCCTGCATAGAGTAACCTGTGAAAGACAGCAAAATTTTCTTTTTCTGCAATCTACTTTCTATCCCAATAGCAATCAGGGTCTTTTTTCGAAATCAGAAACCATTATTATCTTTCATACAATATGAATGTAACTTTCCAAAACATTATGTGATTTGCAAAATAAAAAGCTGCCAATTTTGCCATTCACCTGCTATTAAAGAGAACTGACAGAATCTCATTTGAGAGCCAGGTGTGGTGCCTTTTTTAATACAAGCATTTGCATTTATTTGCTTTTGATGTAGAAACAATCTCTTGAGGAAATCATTCATTTGGTTTACCTTTATTACAAAAAGCATGCACGAATTTTTCTGCTGAATTTTTATTAATCCATTTTAGATTATATTACTTTCTGAGAATGTTTGATTTCCCTCCCTCATTATTCTGTTGCAAAGTAGGTTGCCATGTGAGTGTTCTTGCCTAAATTTGAGGGTGAACCAAAGAGATATTTGTTACTTTTAACAAGAATCCTTTAGAGCCAGTGTGTACTTCTTCTTGCTTTCTTTTTCTCTGCCATAGTCACCACAATATTCTAACTAGTGGCTTCTCTGTCCATCAGCGTCCCTGTAGTGTGGATGATGAAAATGTATAAGCAACATTCTTAGGCAGCATAGAATAGACCCTTATTAGGAGGCAGTAATGGACCTCAGTTCTTGTAAAGCAGTTAGATGACAGGTGTTACTTTGGCATAGCCTGACTGATACAGTAGCTAATGGTAAAAAATAATATTAAAATTGTTTTTAAGGTAAAATAGATTAAAGTACTTTAGGGATAATTCGGGCCTCAGACTAAAATCTCTTGCTCTGTAGATGTCTAGGGAATAAAGGAGTATAAAATTGTGCATGCATTGTGAAAAGTATAAAGAGTAGGTATTATATTCTAGAACTGGGGAGGCAAACAGAAAGACTTTACCTAAGCAATATCTCCCACACCAAATAACTCAGAATTATCTAAATTTCTTCAGTGTTCAGTCACTCTTTGTTTATTTATTCATTTATTTTTTTAGAGACAAGGTCTTGTGCTGTTGCCCAAGTTGGAGTGCAGTGGCATGATCGCAACTTATTGTAGCCTTGAACTCCTGATCTCAAGTGATCCTCCCACCTAAGCCTCTAGAGTAGCTAGGACTACAGGTATGTGTTGCCATATCCCACTAATTTTTAAAATTTTTTATATAAACAGGGTCTCACTGTGTTGCCTAGGCTGGTCTTGAATTCCTGGCCTCAGGTGATCCTCTTGCCTCACCCTCCCAAAGTGCTGGCATTGCAGGTGTGAGCCACCATGCTTGGCCTATTTATTTTTATTGGTAGATCATGCTGGATTGAGTAATCACCAGCAAAGATGTACAATAGTTAAAATTCACAGCGTGCTCAAGGAATTGTAAGTCTCTGTTTAGTGCAAAGGTTATTATTAGAAAGCAAGTGGTATAACATGATGCTGGATGGTATAAAACAGTACTGGCAGTGTGGCTTAGGAGCACCATGGTGGAAGGATCCACAAATTTGGAACTTCCTTTAGTACACATCTCTTGCAGACAATTTTTTGTTTTTCTTTTCTTAGAAAGGATATTAACAGTATAGACAGAGAGGGTCATGGCGTCTTCCCCTAAGTCTTCAGCAAAGACTCTGAAAAAAATGTCCTCGTTAGTTCTTTCAGCCAATGGCGGGTGAGGGGGGAAATTTTTGGAGATTTCCGCTTTCAGCACTGTTAAGCAAAAAGTTAGAAAATTGTTGATCTCTTTTCTTAAACAAGAAAAATGCCAAACAAACCGAAAGTGAATAGTTTTTCTTGAACCCTTCAGCAAATTGAGGTCACACTGGAAACCACCACCCCGAAATTAGATGTAACAGGTGAATATAGAGACTTATAGCACAGAACTGCTCACCTGGAGCAGAAACTGCTGGAGACATACAGTGGTAAGGACACTTAAGTGGGCCTTTGAATCAATTGCTGGAGGTGGAGCATGAACTAGCATGAGAGTGAGAATCTGCAGAGGGCTGCAATCTTAAGGAGTTCCCCACATTTTTGTGGGTTTTATATACAAAAACTCAACAGTTGTTAGAGTAACAACTTAACCTCTTGTCACGGTTAAGAGCCAAGAAATTTTCCCCCAAAGCTCTGGCAGGGAAAGGGTGAAACAACCATTTTAAAATATACCCACAAAATTCTCCATAACAAAGGTGCCTTTTCTCTTGGGAAAAAGACTTTACCAAAGCCTTATTCCACCTAAGAAGAAATGCTTTTACCCAATTCTAAACCCCTATAGCTTTACTTTTTCACCCAAGTAAAGGAAGAAAAAGCTAGGAAACTCATTTAAAGGTTGCAGCCCAATTACAGAGACCAACTAAAAAAACTGAGACTTTGTTATAGGATATGCAGTGCTTTACCTCACTCACATATTACCACCACCACAATGGGACTCTACTATCATAACAGCTGAAAAAGCTGCAGGAAATAGACTCAATTTAAGAAGACAAAAACAAAGATGATGGAGAAATCAGAAGCCTCTCTGGTACCTAGAGTTATACAAAACATTAGGCAGAACCCAACTCTGAGAAGAGTAACATAAAACCTCACTCAAATCCTCTTACACAACACATCATGACTGCTATTCAACAAAAATTACAAGTTATGCTAAAAAGCAAGCAAAATAATGGTCTGAAAAGGCACAGCAAGCATCAGACCCAGATTTAGATATGACACACATCATCGATTTTAGAATTATCAGACAGGAAATTTAAAATAACTACTATTAACGTGTTAAGAGCTCTAATAGGCAAAGTTCACAGCATAGAAAATCACATGGATTATGCAAGAAAAGAGATGGAAACTCTAAGAATCAAGAGAAAATACTAAAAGTCAAAAGACCACAACAGAAATAAAGAATGACTTTGATGGGATCAATAGGAGATTGGCCAAAGAAAGTTTCAATGAACCTGAATATGTCAACAGGTTCATGTCAACATAATAACATGGAAAGAGAAAAGGTATACAAAAACAGAACAAGCCATCCAAGCACTCTGGACTAATTTCAACAGGTGTAACATACATAGACTTGGATTGTCCACAGAAAAAGTAAGAGAATATAGCAGAAGAAATATTTGAAATAACAATAGCTGAGGATCTTCCATAATTAATGATAAATACCAAATCACAGATCCAGGAAGCACAGAGAAAACCAAGCAGGATAAATACCAAAATATCTTAATCTGAGCCCAAAGTGCATATTGCTATGTGAAAGAAGCCAGGTTGAAAAGACTACATACAGTATGATTCTAATTATATGACATTCCAGAAAAGGCAAAACTATAGGCAAATCTCTGTTATTGCCATAGGTTTGGTAGATGGACAAAGGATTAAAAAGGTGAAACCCAGGAGACTCTTTAGGGCAGTGCAAAGCATTCTGTAATGATGCTTTAATGTTATACACATGACATTATGTATTTACCAAAACCCATAGAATTTTCAGCAAAAAGAGTGAACCTTAGTATATACATATTCAAAAACATCATTTAGCAGTTTGAAGATCCAAGAATGGAATGTGGATTGAGACAAAAGAATCTAACTATATTATAAATGTATGAAACTACTTCATCTAAATGGGTAGTAGAAAAAGCTTTTGACCTAATTAACTTTGGAAATCAGTGGAAGTTGTAAGACTGAAGGTGAAAGGAACTGCACATAAACACATTAATCTAGGTTATAAAGTTGTTTCCCAGAGTATATGGGTTAACAATTATGATACTGCTGTACATGCATATTGGTATTCATCATTTACATAAATAGATGGCAGATGGTAGGAGCTAGATTTCTCCTTATTGAAGTGAAAGGTTACAGATAAGCAAGGTGAGGAGGCTATACAGATCCACATGTTAATGGATTTGAGTTGGAAACATCAGTATGCATTTATGTTTAGCTTAATATAGATACAGGTGTTTATATATAGATGTGTAGATATGGGCATATACACAAGTTGGTGTACATGTATGTTTCCTCGCTCTGTCAGTTAAGAGGGCCTAGAAACAATGACATACCAGTAGCAATGAGCACATCAAACACCCATCCAATGTCTTTGTTTCTAATATTATGCTCTAATAATAGAACTGGGGCTCCTTGGAGAAACGACTAATTCTAGGACTGGAGCATAAAATATACAAGATGAGTCTGGAACATCTTGTAGTGACAGAAGGTATGAAAGTGCTTGAAGAAGTCAAAAATAAACCACACTGGCATAGTGACTATTATAAATTAAAGGCACTTGAAAAATAGCAGGTGCATAAAGATCAGTCTGACATCTTCTCTGTGTCCTAAAAGCAGAAGACATTCTTGTGTTAAAGACACTCTCCCTATACTTGAGGAAAGACAACATCCTTACCTTCAGGAAGAGAAGTCAAGACTGAAAGAATTCTGTACAGACCTTGTTAGATCCCCCACACCTGCACACACCCACCCACATGATTTAGTTACTTCTTTACAACTTATTACTTCATCTAATTCCGTATATAAGTAATAGACTCAAACTTCTCTGGGACTACATATCTTTATGGAGGCTCCTGTGCCATGTACAGCTTGTGTTAAATAAAATTGTATGCTTTTCTTCTGTTGATCTGCCTTATGTTGTCTTAATCCATTTTTGGTTGTTATAGCAGAATATCTGAGAATGGGTAGCTTAAACAAAATAAATTTATCTAGTTCATGGTTCTTCTGAAGGCTGGAAAGTTCAAGATCAGGTAGCTTCGTCTGGCGAGGGTCTCATGCTGCATCATGCCATGGTAGTCAAGGGGAAAAACTTGCAAGCATGTGTGAAATAGAAAGAACCGAGGAAGCAGAACTTGCTTTTAGAACAATCTGCTCTTGCAATTACTAACCTACTTTCAGAAGCATTAACCTACTCCCTTGATAAAGACATTACTCCCTCTTTTATTACCTAATCACCTCTTAAAGGCCCCGCCTCGCAACACCACCACAATGGCAATCAAATTTCAACATGAGTTTTGGAGAAGACAAACCATAGCATATGTGAATTTAATTCCCAGGCTCACCCAAAAGAACCCCTAAAGAAGAGCCTAGTTTTCCTACAGGATAAAATGTCCACTGTATTATGCCAAAGAGACATAAGAGCCAACCATAAGGTCTCTCAGTGGCGAAAGGTGGAACAATTTGAAAGCCACAATAAAGTAGTGTTGAATTATAACCCAAATATAAAACAAATATACATGAGCCCATACTGACATAAATAAGTTAATTCGTGGAGAGAAGAGACAAGTATCTTGTGCAGAGGATTTCCAAATAAGTTAAGTCAATATTCTACTCTTTAGGATAGGGAACATAATTCCCTGCTTTGTAAGTGTAAACTGTGTATATTGACTTACTTTCAAAGATTATAGTATGGAATGTGATTAAGGAAAAAAAGGTTGACTTTACAGTGGCTAACCCTGACATACATTATCCCAGACACGTGATCAAATTAATATACACAATAATAAATCATGTTGATACTATGTATCCTTGGGCACATTATCTCTATAGTCTTCCTCCAATAATCCATAATCCCTGTATAAACAAGGTAAAAACACCAGAAAAATTTTAATAAGGAAACATCTTCCAAGGTAACTGGCCAGTAGTCATCCAATCGGCTGAGGTCATCAAAAGCAAGGAAAATCTGAAACCAGTGTCACAGCTATAAGGGTCCTAGAGAGATCTGACAACTAAATGCCATGTGGTATTCTGAATGGGTTCTGGAACAGAAAAAGGAAGTTAAGTTAAAAAAAAAACAGGATATATGAAGATGGACTTGAGTTAATAGTAATGCATCAATAGTTTTCATTAGTTATAACAAGTGTACCATACAAATGTAAGGTGTTTATAACAGGATAAATCTAAAACCATCCCAAAGTCTACTATGTATTAAAATAACATTTGTTGAATAATAACATGAAATTCTCGGTATGCAAAGACAGCCTTCAGCAATACTTGAAACTTGTACATATAAAATCTTATGAATGGCGTGGGTTTTGTAGCCAATATTTGATTCAAATATTTAGTACCTAAGTGTCCCTTTAAAGTAATTTGACAATAATGATACTTGGATTTTGTATCTGTAAGATTTATGAAGTTTATTTTATCATCAATCAAATGATATATAAATGTGTCAGTTTGAGGTATCCTAAATGAGGAAATAAATGAAGTTGTTATTAAAGTCGCTGACATGCATCACTGTTAGCTCTTTCTTCTTCTTTTTTTGTTTCTGATTTTTTTCAACTTATATTTAATAGCTATATATTTTGTAATAAAACAGCATATTTTAATGACATCTTTAAAATAGAAGTGACATCTATAAAATAATAAGAAAGTAGCTTCTGGGATAAGGGGTTTTAAATTGTTAAATGGAGGAAAGTCACTAAAAGGGAAATTCAAAGACCTGTGTTAAACATAAACAATTTTAGTCACGACTCAGGTTAGTCAACTTATCTAGGCTATTGTTTTGTCTTGATGTAATTTACATGTAACCTTCTAAGCAATTTATATTGTCTGCATTTTCATTTTTCTTTTTAACTTTACATTTTTAATATTTAATTGATAAAAATTGTATTCAAGGCATACAACATGATGATTTGATATATGTATACATTGTGTACTGATAATTACAGTCAATTTAATGAACACAGTAGTGGAACCCCTAGTTACTATTTGTGTGTGTGAGTGAGAGAGAGAGAGAGAAAGAGAGAGAGAGAGGAACAATTAAAATCTCCTCTTTTAGCTAAAAATAGAAATACCATTTGATCCAGCAATCTTACTACTAGGCATCCACCCAAAGGAAAAAAAGACATTCTATAATAAAGATATCTGCACTCGAATGTTTATGGCAGCACAACTCATAATTGCAAAGATGTGGAAACAACCCAAGTGTTCATCAATACATGAGTGGATTAATAAAATGTGGTATATGTATACTATGGAGTTCTACTCAACTACTAGAAACAATGGTGAGCTAGCGCCTCTTCTATTATCCTGGATAGAGATTGAGCCCACCCTTAGAAGTGAAGTATCACAAGAATGGAAAAACAAGCACCACATATACTCACCATCAAATTGGTACCAACTGATCTACACTAAGGTTCTCACAAGGAAGCAATAGTCACTGGGTGCCAGTCAAGTGGGAGGAGGGTGGTGGAGATGGGTAAATTCACAACTAATGGATGCAGAGCACACAGTATGGGAGAAGGGCGTGCTTATAGCCCTGGCTTGGGTGAGGCAAAGACATTATATGTAACCAAAATGCTTGTACCCCTATAATATTCTCAAATTAAAATAATTATACATTTGTATGTCTTCTTATGAAAAATCTATATTAAGGCCTTTTGCTCATTTTTTAATCAGGTTATTTTGTTTTTCTTTATTGAGTTGTATGAATTTCTTATATGCTTTGTACATTAAGCCTTTTTTCAGATAATATGGTTCATTAATAATTTTCTCCTATTCCATAGGTTGCCTTTTTATTTTATTGATTGTTTCCTTTGCTGTGCAGAAATTTTTAATTTGATATAGTTTCATTTGTCTATTTTTTATTTTCTAGCCTATATTTTTGTGTCACATTAAAAAAAAAATCATCACTACCAAAGTTAACTAGATTGTGTTTTTCTTCTGAGTTATATGATTTCAAACCTTACATTTAAGTCTTTAATCCATTTTGAGCTAATTTGTGTTTATAGTATAAGACAATGGTCCACTTTCATTCGTCTGCATGTTCATATTCAGTTTCCTAATCCCTTTTATTGAACAGATATATTCATTTCCCGATTGTGTATTCTTGGTGTCTTTGTCAAATATTAGTGACCATGTATGAGCAGGTTTATTTTTGTGCCCTTCCTTCTGTTCCATTAATCTATGTCTATTTTTATGGCCGTGCTATATTGTTTTTATTATTATAACTTTGTAATACAGTAAACTGTTAGAACTAATGAGCACTCAGTGAAGTTGTAAGTTAAAAAATCAACATACAAAAATTGCATTTTTATACACTAAAAATGAATTATGACATTAAATTAAAATAATCGCATTCATGATAGTATGAAAAAGAATAAAATATGTAGCAATAAATTTAACCAAGGAGGTGAAAGATCTATACACTGAAGTCTATGAGACTTTGAGGAAAAAAATTGAGGAAGACATAAACAAATTGAAAACTACTGCTTGCTTGTGGATTGAAATAATGATTATTGCTAAAATATCTATACTACACAAAATGATGTACAGATTCAATGCAATCGCTATTGAAATTCCAGTGGCATTTTTCACCGATAAAAAAAAAAAATCCAAAAATTTGCATGGATACACAAAAGACCCCAAAACAGCCACAGCAATCTTGAAAATGAAGAACAAAACTGGAGGCATCACACTCCCTGATTTCAAACTATATTATAAAGCTATATTAATTGAAACATTTTCTTCTTTTATTAAATACCTTTAAGGACTAATGCTTTACAAAGTGTTACAACATAGAGATGGTCGCATATGCAGGTTAAGAACTTGTGTTCATGGGAGCTACGCTACCTCTGTTCAAAGCTTGGCTCAGTCAATCACTAGGTATACAACCTAGGGAAGGTAGTTAAACTTACTGCACTCCAGGTTCCAGCTTAAAACAATGATTATAGTAGTAAACATATCATGTAAGGTACTTGAGAAAATTTAAAGAATTAATGTGTACATATAAACATTTAGATTTATTTGCTATATAATAGCTTGATTTAAATATTAGCTCTTTACTATCATTGTTATTACACTAATGCCTATAAGGTAGTATAAAATTGATATAGACTTGCTTAATTTTAAGATGAAGATTCTTCTGTTTCATTGCCCCAACTTTTTTCATCCTGGTGGTTCTCCCTTTCCCCTTCCTTTCCCCTCCTTCTCCTCCTTCCTCTTTCTCCTCTTTCTTCTTCTTCTTCCTGTTTCTCTTCCTTCTCCTCCTTCTTCATTTTTCGTATTTATTTTTTCTTTTTTTTGAGACAGAGTCTCATTCTGTTGCCAGACTAGAGTGCTCTGGTGTCATCATAGCTCACAGCAACCTCAAACACCTGGGCTCAAGTGATCTTCTGCCTCATCATCCCGAGGAGCTGGGACTACAGGCATGCGCCACCACGCTCAGCTAATTTTTTCTATTTTTAGTGGAGATGGGGTCTCACTCTTGTTCAGGCTGTTCTCAAACTTTTAACCTCAAGCCATCCATCTGCCTCGAGATCCCAGAGTTCTAGGATTACAAGTGTGAACCACCATGCCTGGCCGATTTTTCATGTTTCTGTCTTTGTTTAGCTGGAACCATTACCCCATAAAATGTTGTACCATATTCAACACATGTCACCTGTCTACTGTCACAAGCTTTAGCTCTAGAAATCAGAGTATCATGAAATAGTATATATTTTTAAAACTCTGGCTTTTGTTGAGAAATTAAAAGATTTGGGATTTCGAAAAAAACAATGGTATGCATGTCACCACTTTCTGCATATCCCCATTGACTGATTTCAATGCACAGACACATTCTAAAGATAGGGGGATTCAGAAATGCTACATGCATTTGTCATCTGGCCTTTCAGATATCTCCCCCATAGAAGCACCCTTCCCAGGAAGCAAAGGGCACTGTATCATTGCTAGGATACTAGATGATGTTCTTACGGAAAAATAGGACTAGAAATCTGAGCTAAGATCTTCCAAGATGTCATTCAGATGATCTATCTTTTTTTTATTATTATTTTCTCTCAAGCTCATCTTGACCAAACTCTACTTTCAAAGAGACAACAATACATGAGGAGAGAAAGCCAAAGGTATATAATAAATGTCTAGCATTTAAAACAATATCTTTCAAATTGTCCAAGGAAACAATATGGAAGAAAGGAATTTATCAACACATCATTCAGAAAAAAAAAAAGCAAGAAGCGAGCATGAATAGAGCAAAGACAGGCCCATAACCAAGGAGAGCCAGAGGTTAATCCCTTCAGCTCTGTGTCATTAGAAAATGGGGATTTTCCAGCGCTTATCAAGCTTCTAATAAGATATCTTAAGTATATCTTTCCTTTTGAATAGTTTGAAAGAATAAAATTAACATTTAGTTTTTGACATTAAAGACCTGACATGCAATGTCAATATACAAGGACAAGACTCATTTATTTTTTATGCGCTTTGTTTACCAACTTGGTTTATTTAAAGCTGTTCAACAAAATAGAAGCACAGCAAATTTTATTGATATTTTTGTCATAAAAACAATTGCACAGATATATAATGCACTACTCACCTTTTCTTAGTGTACTGAAATTTCAAAGTCATTTATAAAGTGTAATCTTTGAAATCTTACTGAATATAATTTTGAGTATTAGAATACATCTCCAGAAGGAATCCCTTAAGTTCAGGAAATGTCAAACTTTAACTTACAAATAACTATTATTCTAATCCCTGTCTATTCCCTGTATGCTCCTGTTAAAATGTTTTCTTCCTACTGCTACCTTTTGAGATAAATTAAGTAAAAAATTATAAGTAGTTAATTTCTGGGAGGGGGAACCCAACAAAATAGGAATAAAAACTACATATAATTCTTTTTTACTTTGGAAAGCTTTAAAAGCTCAGTTGTGTACTATGAAGCTGATTTGCAGCAAAATACCAACAGTGGCTGCATTTTTTTTTTCATTTTTAACATTAGAACAAATTTAAACAAGAGACATTCGTCTACAGGCAAGCAGCCTGTGTGTAGAAATCAATCTAAATGTCCAGTCCAAAACTGTATTTTTGAAAAAGGCATTATGCAGCAGAATTTCTAATGGCATGAATATTCTCTCTTTAAATACAAAAATATCCCTGCCATTTAGACCATGAGCAACCCAGGTGCTTGAACTGAATTGTGTATGATTACTAGCTTTCTTCAAATCTCTCAATGCTTTATTTAAAAGGAGAATAGTTTTCTAAAAGAAAATCTCTGAGTCATTTTATTTTTCTAAAAGTTATTCAGGATGACTTTAATGAGAAAGAAAGGAGTGGTCTTATGTTTTGTTTTGTTTTGTTTTGTTTTGTTTTAGCATCTGTGAAATACTTCTCTACATTGCTTATTGGCCTTTCTTTGGCTTATAGTATAAAAATTTCAAGACAGTTTGTCACCCTACAGTTAAACTAGGGGTAAAAATATCACTGTCTGATATATATTAAATTATTATTGTGAGACCAGGACTAAGTGTGATATACAAGCATAGGCCTTGTCCTAGAAGCTTTTTGTTTTGATTTTAGAATTATTTACTTTACAAATGAAATTTTATACATTAAATTTTGATGATTTTGTGATCTCTAGATTTTACCAATTACCACCAAATATCTCTGAAATTATTACATTTAGATTATTGTTTATTGTACTATGTCTACTATGTCACATCTTTAAAAATGTATAGTCATTTGAAATGTTATCACTATTATAGTTCCTGTTGATGGAATGATTCACAAATAAAGCTTTATTATTTAGTTAAGTTCTCCAGATTTTATTAACATGGACACATTTCTTTATCTGACTTCTGAATAGTCATGTGGACGTAAAATTGAATTTATTTGTTTAAAATGGCTGTTTCTATTGCTTAACACTCAGTGAAAAGTTTTTCATATTAGGGGTGCTTATATCATAACTAAAATGGACACAACTCTTCTGTTAATGCTATCTCCTCCAGCCAGCCTCAGAATTATGCCTATTTTTTTCCTTACCTTTCTATATAATTAATCACCAAGTTTTCAAATTCTGAACTTCAAAAATAAGTCCTCAGGCAGGGCGCAGTGGCTCTCACCTGTAATCCTAGCACTTCAGGAGGCTGAAGCGGGAGGACTGCATGAGCTCAGCTGTTGGAGACCAGCCTGAGCAAGAGCGAGACCCCATCTCTACTAAAATTAGAAAAATTAGCCGGACATGGTGGCACATGTGTGTAGTCCCACCTACTCAGGAGGCTGAGGCAAGAAGATTGCTTGAGCCCAGGAGTTTGAGGGTTGCAGGGAGCTGTGATGATGCCACTGCACTCTACCTGGGGCAACAGAGCAAGACTTTGTCTCAAAAAAGAAAAAGGAAGGAAGGAAGGAAGGAAGGAAGGAAGGAAGGAAGGAAGGAAGGAAGGAAGGAAGGAAGGAAAGAAGGAAGGAAGGAAGGTCCTCAAAAGATGTACCTTAGCAAAACTTTCTAGATTTGACCACTAATATTTTATTTGTAGATTAATTTTGGACAACTCATGATGTATACACATCTTTTTAAAAAAAGTTAAATTCAGAAGTTTTTATGACAAAGTTTAGAGTGTATCATGAACACAAAATTTTAAAGACCACTGTTCTTGGTTTCTGTTTTAACCATTAATTACCTAAACCATTGAAGAAAAATATGCTAAATTTCCTGCTAATCCTTTTAAATCTCTTCATTCCAGCAAGAATCTTTATGGAACTGAGAAAACTTGCTTTTTCCCATCAGTTGGCAAACATCTGATGGCATTCTGGTGCCTACAGAAATTTGAGTCTATTTCAAAAGTGCCACTCCACTGTCTGTTCCATGCGGTGACCCTAGTGTGGATCAGTTGGTGATTTTAAAAGTGGACACAAGTGTATTCCTTTCCCTGTAACACAACTTCACTCCACTCCACTAGATAACTAGGCAAGATTATTATGGAAAAAAATTCAAAACATGGAAACAAAGCATGAGGATAACCGCATGTCCTGCATGTTAGTTTTTTTTTTTTTTTAACAGAATCATGCAGAAGTATTTAATAATTCAGGATAATATATCTGAGTTTGATCTCATTTTTTGATATTTCTTTAAACTCCCAAATAAGAAGTTATATGTTAATCTATAAATTTCTATCTGCTAGAAAAGATAAACAAAATGTTACAGATTTTAGGCCCTATAAAATAGTACAAAATTTTGTTATCTGTTAGCAAATTTACGTTAGCATTTCTTTGATTGACTATATAGGTCTCTATTCCTCAAATTCTTCATTAAACCAGCTTTACCTTACTGGTTCCATCATTAATTAATCTGTTGAATGACATTATTGATACTTTTATGCTATATTTGATAGGAGTCATGCTTTTAATTCTTTAAAAATTATTTAAATGTAATAAAAGTTTCATACTTCCAAATAACTGATAATAGTGCCTGCATAGATATAATAACAGAAAGAGAAATTCTGGAACTAATCTGTATACTGTAAATCTCTTGAAAGAACATGAATTTAATGTTAGTCTTTAAAAACCTCTATATGTGGACACAAGAAAAATATCCCCATTCAAATATCTACTTGTTTATGTCAGATTATTAAACATCCTTTAACTATCCAAAAATGAGTATAAATTTTTTAATCTAGCAACAAAACATTACTTGTAATCATTGACTTCTATTTAACCTAAAAACATTTAGTAATCTAATGATGAATATTTTTCTTCTTTTCAGAGTTCAAAATAAATTTTATAATATGGCTTTTCATGTTTCCTTGATAGTATAATTATAAGTATTCTTTATAAGTCCACTAATTTCTACCAGAGAAAATATTACAACAGAAAGAAAGTGAAATATAAAGATATAAACTTAGGATAAAGAAACAAATGTTTCTGCTCAATGCTTTCAATGATATTTTTGAAAAAATAATTGGAGAAATTTCAAATACAGTAGTCATAAAGCAAACAGGACTAATTCCCCTGTTGCGGTGTCTCATATACTGAGCTTCTGACAATTAGGGAAAACAAAAACTGTTGCTCTGTAACTATTTTTATGTTGGCTCCAATTATCAAGACTTGTCTGACTCATTTCTAGGCATTCCTGTTTTAAATGTCTGTGGTATGTAGCAGCTGTTGTTGTTAAACTTACATTTTTTATAGCTTTATTTTAGACTTTGTGATTCTTCAAGTAAAGTCTCAGTAAAAGTGTGGTCTGCGAAACATTATTTTCCAGAAGCATCAGATGTTTGATCACAGGAAATTGTCAGAGAGGATTTGGAGCTATAGGTTTAGGATATTTTTCAAAATTACACTCTGGGTTTTATGGCCAAGAATAAATTTATTCCTTTGATTTTCTGTAAGGAAAACCATTAAAATACAAACACCTATACAAACAGCTTATTTTCTAAAATGTTTTCAAAGTTTCTCAAAAACTATGTTTCTTTCATATATGAAAAGAATATAATGGTGGATATTTAGTGACACACAGGAACAAATATTAATGCATGTCTGCAAATATGTTTTCATTTTTTTTGTCCACTTCCTTTTCTAAATGTCCCTCTATTCTATGATAACAAAATGATTGCAATTCGGTGCTATGACTTGTTATGAAGAAGCATTGACATACCCGTGACGCTCATTGCTATCAACCTTTGATGTACCAAAATGTTGCCCTTACAATAACTTTCAAAACATTGAATGATATTTAAAAGCGATTTGGGAACCAATATTTTTATTTATTTATTTATTTTTATTTATTTTTGAGACAGAGTCTTGCTCTGTTCCCTGGGCTAGAGTCAGTGCTGTGGCATCAGCCTAGCTCACAGCAACCTCAAACTCCTGGACTCAAGCGATCCTTCTGCCTCAGCCTCCCGAGTAGCTGAGACTACAGGCATGTGCCACCATGCCCGGCTAATTTTTCTCTATATATTTTTAGTTGTCCAATTAATTTATTTGTATTTTTATTAGAGACGGGGTCTCACTCTTGCTCAGTCTGGTTTCAAACTCCTGACCTTGAGCGATCCGCCCGCCTCGGCCTCCCAGAGTGCTAGGATTACCAGCGTGAGCCACCGTGCCCAGCCTGGGAACCAATATTTTTAAATAAATATTTTTAATTTTGGATTCCCCAGCTACCTCTCCTCTACTCACTTCTTCTTTACCTACCATATTCAGGCCCCTGAGACTATCTTAGTGTAAAGGAAGTTGCACCCAATGCATATTTATTCTTTCACAATTTGCCCTGAATCGTTTTCTCTGTCCCTTTGCTAGAGTCAGGGAAGAAATTGAAGGCAATAAAGAAATTCATGTTCTCTTTCTCTACTTCTCTCCTAAACCCATATCTTAAAGTCAGCTGTAATAAACGCATTTCCTACATCCTCAGTTCTGGGCTTCACTGTGATCTCCGAACCACTTTAGTGATTTTTTATTATTTTTTAAATGTAAAAGACATAACAAATCAAATGAGAGAGAGAAACAAAAATAGAGCAAAATATGGCAGAGCTTTCAACTCTTAGAAGCTTACTTTAAAAATCTACTTTAAAAATCTAAAACTTAATCCAAAACATAGATTTAAAAAGAAACTTTTATATATACATATATTATATAAATACACATACACACATATATGGCTTAGACTGTACTAATTCTTTCATGTCCCTGAGTCATGATACCCAAAGTGTCTTATCCTAGAGTACTTCACACCTTGTTTCATTTTATGGCTCTGGTCCTTTCCTTCCTGTAAACCTTTAATCTCACTCTATGTTTTACCCCATTGAATGACCTTGAATTTCATCAGCCTCCCCAACTCCACGGAATTTGTGTTTAGGGCAATATTACAATGGAGAATCTTCTTTAAAATAAATAGATCGTTTTGAAATGAATTCTTACCCACAAATTGATATATTTTTCTTTGATCAATATGGATTTTTCAGAAAACAAGATTGCTTAAAATGGAACAGTATATAAATTAATGATTTGACATCTGATACATCCAGAAATTGACATAAACCTTAAGACAAAAGTGCATAAACCTTCCTTATAAAAATTTATAAGATTTTGTTTTCTTTATTTCTGGCCTTAAGCACTATCCCAAATCATTGTTAAATAATACATTGGATGGCTATTGCCATTAACTTCATCAGCAATAACTTTCTACATAAGCAAACAATTGACTTACATCCACAGCCACCATCTGCATCTTACTTAACATTACCTTAGTGACTTTCCTCTCCACACAGAAAATTTCAATAAATTCATATAACTTTCCTTGTAAATATTATTCATTCCAAAAACCGAGGAGTTGGAGGTAATGTGAAATAAGTGGATGGTCACCTGTCACAAAAAAGTCTCTGAAAAATTTCAATAAATATTTTACATTCATTCTGACTCAGAGAGATATTTACTCTGCTACATGAATTGCAATGCACTGTTTTCAAAGGTTTGAATTTAAATATTCAGTAAGATATTTTTGGCTTAATATCAGGGAATATCACTTTCCCCTCCAAAAGAGTATATTAGGAAGAACATTAGCTGGAGAGCTAGTGCCCGTTTTAGCTAATATGACAATATTGACACTTCATTTGACTGTTTTACACAGTGTTTGCCTATTCTCATCAAGATATCATGCCAGCTAAGAATTGTTTGCCCTTTGCACCAACATAATCTCTCCCTTTGATGGTTTATTGATGGTTGCATACTCGTTTTATCATTTAAAGGTCAGATATCTGGTGAGTTGTAACTGTAGCTGGTTGACTATAAGTGTCACAGCAGTTAGTTAGATATCAATCTCTCTTTGGTCCTGGACCTTTGAATATCCCAGTTACTTAGTCTGGCTTTGCAATCTCCATCTCACTGACTGCTCTAAAGTACACACTAGTTTGCGTACTTTAGAGCCTCTTACTGCTTCAATCCCTCTTGAATTCTCTGTCATGTGTGCTGCATCCACTTGATAATTTTGTCACCAAATAGCTATGGAAAAAACTTTATGGACCAAAAGTGTTTTTGTGATAGGTTGTTGCTTATAATGATGTACAAAGTGTCAGGTGGTTTTCTAAACAGATTTCTTGGCAATATCATTTGCCTGGCAGGTATTTCTACTGTGACTGGATTTTTAAGCACTCCCTGGGCACATACAGAACCAATTTTCTTGCTCTTACATGGCTGAAAATATCTGATGCTTTCCTGTTCAAGACATAAACATTTTGGTTGAGACTAAAATTAGATTCCAGGGCACATAGTTACGGAAGATAGTGGCCTACAAATATATTTGAAAGCAATATCAGCAATGTCTACTCTTATTACTCTGATGCTACGAGCCTATCATCTTGGGTTGAAAGCATATCAAGGATATGATCCTTAGATAGAACTCGAGAACACAACGAAATAATTGGGAAATTTATAGGCAATAATCAAGATGTGTTAGAACCTCAGGGAGTTCTTCCAACTTCTTTTCCTTTTACTGTAGTATTCAGAAACAGTGCAAAAAGTGGTGGGTGATGGTGCTAATCAAACTTGTAGCTAATGCCAGACCATCAGAGAGGAAGGAATTAAAACATAGAGATAAAAGAAAACTGACATAGTAATAGCTGGCTAATATCAACACAGATAAATGTGAATAATCTTAGAAATGTTATCATTTAGATAACATGTTATCTAAGTGGTAATCTTAGATTAACATTATCTAAATGTTAATCTTAGAAATGTTATCAACATAGATAAATGTGAATAATCTTAGATTTTATTTAGTAAGCAAAAGACCAGTGGAAATTGAAGAAGATTAAAAGTAGCGTCCTACATCTGATCAGAGTGTGTTTCTTATGAGTGAAAGACGCAAAGTGATGGATTTGCAACCCATAAATGAATGCTTTAACTGTTGTCTCTCTGTCTTCTAGAGCTGAATTTTATTCAGCCACTTATCTATTCTCTTAGAACATATTAATCTAAAACCTACCAAGGGTTTGACACTGTGATAAATTGAGAGAATCAAATGGATAAGAGGTCATGATTGAATGTTTATGACAGAAATGGACACATACTTACAATAAAGGTGATAAATACTATAACTGAGATGAGGGTAAGATACTAGGAGATCACAGAGGAGAAAGGAGCCATTCATTCTTGGAAAATTAAGGATGGCCTCACAGCTGAGGAAATTAATGAGCTATGTTTTAATGGATGTGTGTGAGTGTTCCATATGGAGAGAAGCTGATACAAGAATAGAGTTAGAAGTTTCATGTAATTTTTGTATAATACATGTTATAGAATGTGGCAGGGATAAGAGAAAACCTTGGGATACAAAGATTTCTATATGCCATTTAGACTATTTAAATGGAATCCTGACTTTTGATAAAAGTAATTATTAAAATTTGTAATAAAATATATATTTTAATAGGAAATGTTTCAAATAAACATTTTATAGAAAATGAAACATGAATGAATATATTGAAATATAATAAGTCTTAAACATGATTAAAGAAATGCAAATTCTGAGTGGTAACTAAGATATATCTTAAAATCAAAATTTGTAAGATTTTAGGTTAAATATTACCTGCTCAGAGAAGCTCCTCTTGACCTGTTGAACAGCAGTAAACCACATCTTTGTATCCATTTAAACTGCTTTACTAATTTTTTTCTTTAGAGCGTTAATGCAGAACATAATTACCTCTAGTTCTCCATTCTGCTTTATTGTATTTGTTTATTGCTTTTCTGCTCCTAGAAACTCCATGAGAACTTTAGTCTTTTATTCACCACTGTCCCCTCACTGCTAGAATTGTGCCTGGTGAATTATAAGCACTCCAAAAATGTTTGTTGGATAAATAAATCACAAATAGAAATTCTGACATGATACTCCTTACTCATGAAATTGGTAATGATTAAAAAGTATAATGACATCAACTGTTAATGTAAAACATGTACTATAATAAAACAATTAATGAGGATTTAATTTGAAATATGTTTTAGATTTTAATTTTACTATATCTGTCAAAATTAAGATGTACAACCCCCTTAAGAATATTTCTTTAGATGTATTTGTACAAGTGATTTTAAAAAGTCAAAATCCTACAAGTTTAATTACTTATTTATACTTTTTTTTAGAGATAAGTTCTTGCTCTTTCACCCAGGCTGGAACACAGGGGTGGCATGATCATAGCTCACTGTAGCTTCAAATTTCTGGGCTCACTGACATGATCCTCCCTCCTCAGCCTCCTGAGTAGGTGGGACTACAGCTGCACACACACCACCACATCCAGCTAAGTTTTAAATTTGTTTTGGAGATGGGATCTCACTATGTTTCCAAGGATGGTCTCAACCTCTTGGCCTCAAGTGATCCTCCCTCCTCTACCTCCCCAAATTGCTGGGATTACAGGCATAAGCCATCAAAGTATTATCGAAGTATCAAGATACAGCTAAAATATTCATCAGTGTAGAGTGAGAAACATAAATTTAAAGGAGTATACCCTTTAAATAAAAGAATATTGGAAAACCACTAAAATGAGATAGATAAAAAGAAAACATAGATAATAATTATAATATTTATATTGAAAAATAATGTGCTGTGTAACATCACTGAAAAATGTAATGTACATTATATGATTGTTGTCATATAAAATGGTGATGTTTCATAACTAAATCTGTTTCTATTTGGTTAAGTGATGTACTCACATATGTATTACATGTGGGCCAGACAACATACAAATATGACATAAGAACTCAGCCTGGAAGCAACTTCGGCAGTTGCAACTTCTTTATGTTTTACCTGTGCTTTAGGATTACTGGAATTGTTGAAATTATTTGAAAAGCTTTATACTGGGTAAAATCTCTGATTCGAGTGAGTCTGATTTGACAACATAATCCTTTTTGTAATCTCATATGCATATTTACCTATACATACCTATGCATGTATTGTGTGTGTGTGTGTGTGTATGTGTGTGTGTGTGTTTAGAATAGCTTTATAAGGATTCATGGAAAACTCTAAAAAAGGATTATCTTTAGGGAGTTTGAAGAGGAATGCAAATTGTGAGGGGCACTTTTTCTTTTGCATTTTAAGTGTTTAAATGGGCTTAAACTGAATTAGCAGCAATAATAAAAAATAACAGCAAAACTAAAGACAATTAAATATATTCTGAAGCAACTATATACAAAGCCAAGTAAACATTTTTAAACAGTGTAATTAAATATGCATTTTAGAAAAAAATATTTTGGAACTGGCAAGCACGGACCAGACAGGTGAGAGCATGTTAATATCAACACTATTAAATAAGGATCCAATAATCTGGGTGTGATGTGAGAAGGAACACAACTTAAGCACTACAACAGATATACAGTAAATGGACCTACTGAATTTGAAAAGAAAGATACTAACTGACTAGATATAGAAATGAGAATGAGGAAAATACTACAAATGAATATTAAGTTTTTAGATTGAGAGGCAAAGAGAATAATTTATTAATTCAGCAAAATGCAAGATTTAGGATAGTCCTATCGGTTGCCTGGGGAAGAGGGAAATTTCCTGGAAATAAAATTAGAGCAGAACAGTGTCACTTCCAAGATGAATCTAAGGGGCAAAAAAGATCTTCTTTGGGAAGATCAAAGGTAATTAAAATGACTTAAATACTAGGGTAAATTAGAGAAAAAGACATTGAACTCACAAACTTGGTGAAGCAAAATCTCTCTTTAAACAACCTCTTTTCAGTGCTCAAATCTTTATTTTTTATTACTACTACTACTTTTAATGATAATATTAATATGTTTATTTTTATAGTCAGTAATTTTTAACACCTATCATTTGCTGTATATAAATTATATTATTGTTATTATTGACATCATCGTATATAGATAGAAATCTGAAATTACACAAGAATATGTAGGCAATGTAGCAAAATCACTAAGTGATTGAGCTAGATTTGGAACTTAATCAATTTAGATTATCATCCCACACCCTTAAGCATTGTGTTCTTGATTGCTTTGAAATTCAGGGCCATTTTGGATGCCCTCGGATGACATTGGAACAGTTCTATCATCTTCGTGTAAGGATAAGCCATTTATGAATATTCAGGCACTGAATCAGGGCTCTTTCAGGATCTCATTCAGGTCCAAGTTCAAAATACTGGGTTACTAAAGTGGATGCTATTATTATTATTCCCAAATTTCATTCTTAATTCCTTTAATTTAAGGTCTAGATGGCTTTAAGAAACCTCAAGCTAACAAAGAGCATTTATGATAAGGGCAATGTAACTAGTCATAAAATAACTCAGTGGGATGGTGAAATAGGAAATGATACTAGTAGGATTTATGTGATTATGCAATTTACAGTAATACAGAGAAGTCTAAGTTGCACTTGCTAATGAGAGAAATAAAATACTGCATTATGTTTGTCAATATTCCGCTTTCTGACTAATATGAGAATAAGCCCTTACTTTGTCTCGCTTTGATATCATCGTTCCAACGTCAGCTCACATTTCCTATCCTGGTACTCATGAGTTTGTCTTATTCTGTCTCATTTTTATTTGCCTAGAGTTGCCTTTGAGTCATATTTATTGATAATAACTAATCCCGGACATGAATAAGGTGACAGTAAACTTTTCAAGAGTGTTTTATAGATCAGAGATTACTGATTGAGGATGCTTTGTATAAAGGGAGTGAGAAATCTCTGAATTCAGTAAAGTTACTCCATCTTTGAATCTAGTAAAGATACCTGCCCCCCTACTAATAACTAAAAAGAATTAATTTTCCATTTATAGGAGAGCAAGGAGAAGTGGTTTTATGTGCAGAGTATGTTTTGTTCCATGTAATATTAATATTATTTTAATTACATTATGGACCATTAGTTAAGGAGTCTTTTTGAGTTTAAGAGTTCCAGATTAATGGAAATAAAAATAAATCTATAAATCCTCTCATGGTCGAAGTTATAACATTAACAGATATATTTTAAAATGGATTCAGTGGTTAACCTGAACTTACAAAATAGAGGAAAGTTATCTGATCTGCAGAGATTTTAATTGATACATTTGCTCCAGAGCCATCTGAGATAAACAACCTAGCAATATACTCTGGGTCAAGAGTGTCCCAAGTTCTCACCATAACATGATGACAGCATCTGAATATTCATAATGAATGAAAAAATTTTTCAATAATATACTGAAGAAGATTATTTTTATAGCTAGCTATGAACTTCATCAGGAAAAATTTTATCAAGTATTTTATTCATTCAGTTTAGAATTATGAGTTGACACTCTAGTTGAGTCAAAATGCTGAAAAGCACATGACATTATCGCAGAATGAAAGGTTATGTTTTATTTAGAAAAGCCCCAATGAACTCAAATGTAATGGTGTCAAAACTGAAAGAAAATTACCCTATTAGAGTGATTTATGATAATTACAGCATTTAAATTATTTTTAAATGAAGCTTTTGGGGGTTCATAGTGTCTTTTCTAATTTTAGAGATTTATGATGGAGAAAATTAAGGTAGTAAATGAAGAATCAAAATTTCCTACGTATGTCTCAAGTTTCCCGTGTATATACAAATTTGGGAGTGGAAAATTTGTATAACATTGAGGTACTTTGGATTTCAAAAAAGATACATCAAAAATAAGATAATGATTGCTTTATTTAAGAATATGTATAAATCAAGTGACTTTTATGCATAGAAATTTTCTGTCTTCTCTGCCTAATTTTGAATAACAGGAATCTCAACTTCTCAATCTCAATGAAGAAAGAAAGACAGAGATTGGCATGTTATTTTAAAAAACACATTGTGTTCTATCTTGGCAAGCATGTAAAATTAAAAACAGGACAAGTGTATTAATGTCCCCACTGTGTGTATATGTGTGTGTGTATAATTGAAAGATCTATGAATTTGAGATATTTTTATAAGATTGACATTAAAAAGCAGTTTTTATTAACTTGAAATATTTAGAAAAGCAGAGGCTTTTTTGTAATGTTTGAATATCATTTTTGAAAAAGCATCACAAAATCTTAAATCTGAGATTTGAAATTAAATTATTGCTAAAATAATAATTTTCAGGTTGTTGGTGGGAATTAAATATCGATGATGCTAACTGAGATAGGCACCAAACACAATAACCTGCCCATCAGTTTCTAACTCAACTCTTATGAAAAGTTATACCATTATTCTCAATTGATAGGTATTTTATTCTGTATGAAAGGTGAAAAATATAAAGACAAAACAAAACAGGAAACTAAACAAACAACATTTCTGCTTTTAAATTATCAGCGTTTCAAGATTCCATCCACTCTTTTTAATCTTTTCCATCAACATAAAATTGCACATCCTAAAATAATGCAATAGTTTAATATCTTGCATCTTTGCCTAAAGTCACTTTCTGCTTAATCCATCCTCAATATGGCTTTCCAAATAATTTTTCTGAAATGATATTTGGAGCATATTAGTTCTACGGTTAAGTAATTTAAAAATTCTTATGGCTGATAGAATAAAACTCAACCTTTTGCATGGATTAATCATTTTTTAATGAACCAATCAAACTCTGCTTACTTTACCAGTTTCATCTCTTGTCATTAGTGATTTTCAATTAATGGTTCACTTACTCCCTAGTACTTTGTTACCCACCCTTATACTGTCTTTCCCATTTTGAGGTCCTGCTTATTCTTCAGGGTCTTCCTTTTCAACTACTTTAGTATCCCTGTTTCAATTATCAGCTCCTCTTATGATAATACAGCACAAGTTTTTTGTTGTTTTCTTTTAAGGATTTTTTCCCCCACAGGTATAATAGAATTTCACATTTCTAAGGTGTTTTAAAGCTGTCTCTCTCCCCATGTAGTTTGAGCACTCGTCAAGGGCAAAGATTGTGAATTCTCTCATCATTGTGTTACTATTAGCTGATTGGCTTTTAATAGGTGTTTAATAAATGTTAAATGAATTAATTAATCTTCACTGGTAGCATACTTAAACTCGCTCACTAAAATCTTACAAAATGATTGCCTCCTAAACTTATATAAAACTTTAAACAACTTTAAAAAACTTCAAAAAACATTTTATGTAATTATTCAGATTGTGATTAAAAATGGCTGCCTTTTGTTACAGAATATTTTGGTAACATTATAATAAGTCGCCAGGGAAAACAACAAAAATAAAAATACATTCATCCCTATGTTGCAGAGCTGTTCATCTTTATTACTAGCTTCTATTTTAAAACATACATTTTTTTTATAATAATAAGAAGAATACATGAAATTGGCAAGACATTTCCAATATGGACAATATAATTTTAAATAAAATTATACTTTTCCTCTCTTCAAACTTTTTTTACATTACCTGCTACCTGAGGGTAGCAAAGAAAGGGATCTACATTTCCATTCTTTTCTATTTGCAGTTATTAATCTAATATCAAATATAACACATATATATATTTATTAATTTATCATTCTCAATCTGATATGCATTCTTCCTGAGATGCAAAATGAGAAATTAAGTAAATATTAGAACATTTATGGTTTATTCTTATCAATTGTTATTTTTACACCCTCTATTTTTTTCAATATGCACAAATTTACAAATACCACTAATGATACAAAACTATAAAAATTTTAGTCACTGTTAAAATAATTAGTGTAATTGTTTCTGTAGTGAAGGTATCTGATCCTTCATTATTAAACTCATACCTTCTAAAAGAAGGTGTTCAAAGCAAGAGGTTTTAATATGTATTGTATTTTCATACTTAATTGGCCAAAATTTTTCTGTATTTTAACTTGTTTCATACTTGGACAGCATTTCTTTCTTTGTACTCTCTTGTTGTAATTGTGTTTCTTCCCTGAAGTGAGTATGTGTATGGATATGTATGTTTGTGTGAATCTATTTTTTTCCTATTGAGAGATAAAACCTTTTCTCGAAATCCCACTTGTTCGCCACTTTATCTCAGTCACAGTAGAGAATTGACCTGGATGGTCAAACATGAGAACATTGCATAAGTCCACCAACTATGGTAGACAAAGTGTTCAATGCCAAACACATCAAGGTAACTTTGGACGTAGTTCGATTTTCCATAATTTTCTTCCAGCTGCTCAGTGAGTCACCTCTTATAAGAATAATCTTGGAATTCCTTTTTCCAGGAATTGCAGTGAACACTTTTCTTGCACATTATTCAGTTCTTTACTTGTGGAAGTCCTTTGGTTTGGCTTTCCCTAGCAGTACACTGGTAAAATCTAAATCTGGCCAGTTAAATTTGCCTAGGTTATGCAAAGGGAAGTTACCCTGCAATGCACCTGCACTCCTCTGAGCTCTAGGTTAATGTCAGGGACAAATAAAATGTGTTCCCTTGAATTTCTTTTGAGAATCTTAAGAATCAGAAAATAAGTCGGAGATGATCAAATTGGGGTACATAATCTTTTCACTTACCCAGTGAACAACAAATATCTTTCTGAATTCTATTTTGTCAAATTATAACATATCTTGTACATATGAAATCCATTTAGCCACCACTCTACCTGCCATAGCAATTTGTATTCATTTTGGAAAAATACTTTTACTTTGCAAGTCTCATTTGCTCTCATTATTTTCTGACATAAAACATTATTGGAAACACATTCTAGGTATAACATACATCTGTCAGAGAAAATAGAAGAAAAGTGTATACATATATTTATATAAAAGTATACAAATATATATGTATATTGTATTAATAAAGGAGACTCCAGCAAGTGCAAAGCTAAAAAGATTGACAGTTTTGAAGAAAAGTGGACCTCAGAGAAGTGAACAATAGAAAGTGGAGGAAGACAGAATAATTGTAACACAAAATCCTCTGCTCATTACATTTTTACCATTATAGCTTACTTTAACTTTAATATCTTTTGTTCCTCTACTCACTTTGGAAAGTCAAGAATCTTGAAATTTTGATTTAAGAATTCAAGCACTAAATTAGATAGGAGATAGAAATAAAATTGGCTTTGAAATAAAGTGCTATCTAATATTATGAAGCCTCTCATCCCCTCGTATTGACGATACCACAGTTTCCCAAAACTAACACCAACCCTTTTAATCAGAAGTGAATAAAATATGTGTCCACATATGCATGTGTGTTTGTTTCCTTTCTGTGTATGTGTTAAATACCAGTGTCATTTGCCTTGAATAGGGAAAACAGATAAAAAATAATCATCAGGTGATGCAAATGAAAACCACAATGAGATAATCACTTCACTGCTGTTAAAATAATTATTATAAAAAAAAATAACAAGTATTGGTGAGTTTGTGGTGAAATTGGAACTCTTATACACTGTTGGTGGGAATGTAAAATGGTGCAGCTGCTATGGAAAAAAGTATGGAGGTTCTTCAAAAACCTTAAAATAAAACTATTATGATCCAGAAATTCTACTTTTGATTATATATCCAGAATATTGAATTCAGTAGCTTTTTTTTGAGACACTAGTGTGTTCTGTCACGCAGGCTAGAATGTAGTAACAGGATCACAGCTCACTGTAACCTTGAACTTCTAGGCTCAAACAATCCTCCTGCCTCAGACTCCTGAGTAGCTGTAACTACAAGTGTGCCCCAGCATACTCAGCTAATTTTATTTTTTTTAAAGACAGGGTCTGATTATGTTGCACAGGTTGGTCTTGAATTCCCCATCTCAAGCAGTCTTCCCACCTTGATCTCTAAAAGTGCTGAGATTACAGGTGTGAGCCACCATGCTCAGCCAAAATCAGGTTCTTGAAAAGATATCTACACTCCGATGCTTATTATATCATTATTCATAATAGCCAAGATATAGAAACAATCCATCAACAGAAAAATGGATTAAAAATATAGTAAAATTAAATAAAATATTAATCAGCCTTAAAGAAAGAAGACATTATACTAAGTGAAATAAGCCAGTCACAGAAGGACAAATATATACAAAAATATCTAAAGTAATCACATTTATAGAAGCAAAAAATGGAATGGTGATTGCCAGGGGGAAGTAGGAAATGGGGAACTCTTCATTGGGTATGTGGTTGCAGTTATACAAGTTGAATAAATTCTAGAGATCTGCTGTATACAAAGTGCCTATAGTTAACAATACAGTACTGTACATTCAAAATTTTAAGAGGCCATATCTATGTTGTGTTCTTACCACAAGTAAATAAAATTAAAATAAAAGTAAAGAGACATAGACAACTTCTGGAAGTGATAGATATGTTTATTACATTAACTATCATGGTATCATGGCTGCATGCACAAGTACAAAACCATCTAATTGTATACATTAAATATATGTGGTTATTTATATATCAGTAATATTTTAATAAAGCTAAAATATTAAATAAATGTAAAAAAGTGGACCATTAATGAGAATTTTAGTACAATTTTAGTATCTTGGCTATCTTTTAGCCAAGAAAGATTAATTCCACTTCAAGTTTTCTTTCTGACTGGTTGCAATTGAAATTTGTTAACAGATTACAAAAATAAACTTCCAAAGTACTCTGAAAAGTAATAATAACAGGTGATTGGTAAGTAATGGAAGTAAACTTGAAGAAACATCCATGCAGTGGTGGTGAGATGTTTTTTCCTCCTCTTTTTTCCCAAGTCTTGATTGCATAGTGGGTTGAACCAGGGAATTGTATTGCAGACATGGGCATTAAAATCTCCAAGATAGTCTATTTTTTGTTTTTCCTAGTCAGATAACTGAGAAAGAAAAATCTGCAAGCCAAAGAGTATAGAAAGAGTCATCATCTTTTTGGTGTTTTTTTTTCCTTCTGTTTTTTTTCTTGTATCCTTGCCCAAAACCCAAAACAATGCTATCATGTAGGACCAGGCACCCAATATATTTTGGGAAATCGGCTCACTACAAATTGTGACTGTAAACATTGTACTGTAAATGTTTTGTAGTTTTCCCCCAATAAAATTTTTGGAAGAAGAAAAAAAAAATAAGTGGATAAAAAAAAAAGAAAAACTCGTGTGAAGAGAATTCCCATATTTTTTCCCTTTCTTTTCTCTGTGAAAATTAGCTCAAGAGTTGGCCATTACACAGTTGTGTATGAAGCAAACACTCTAAAAGAACCCCATCACTCTAGCCAGAGGAGACAGGAAAAGGATCTGTGGGAATAGAGAGAGAAAAGCTAAATAAATCACTCTCCTAACTCTGCATATGAACCAACATCATTCCTCCAAGCACTGAAAATGTAGATATACCCAAAAGATTTTACTAAAGGCCTTGATAATTGAATTACAACACAAACAACTGCCCAAGTCCAAGAATGAACCCTAATGGAATATAGGAGGGACAAATCCAAAAAATATAATGAAAGAATTGATAACTGAAGTGACATTATAATCTATCACCCACAGTAAATGAGACAGAACTTACAGCATGAAGTTTACTAGATTGATTGCTTCTTAAAACAAAGGAAAATAAAATCAATATTCTCCAGAGAATTTTAATAGAACCAGAATTTTGACACATAATATTCATATTATCCATTATCTGACCCAAAATTACTTGGCACATCAACAACCAGGATATCCAAACAATTCAAAAAGGAGAGGACAGTTAATAGTTCCCAAATGAGACACAGCCCAGATATTGAAATTATTATACAAAGACATTAAAATATTCATTATTATCATCTTCCATGAGATAAAAGTGAACACTCTTGAAATAAAAAATATATACAGATGTTATCAGCAGAGAATTAAAAAGTAAATATATAGATAAATGTAATAGAATATTTCTCCAATAAAGTCATTTAGAATATGTATGCAAATATTTTCCATTATTTTATAATACAAATAGATATAATACATATGACAACTGAAATATAAACTGGAGGATTAAGGAATCTACATATTATAGTTGTAATTCTTCGGTGTTTTACTTGACAAATTACATAGTTTGAGTAGAATGTAAAAGGTTAGGACAATCACTAAAATTATATTTTTTAAAAATGGAAATCCAATAGATAAATTAAAGTAGAATATTAAAATGAAATACAAATTATCCTAAAGAAGATAGGAAGCCAAAAATAGAAGAATAAAAAGTAAATGAAACAAAGAGGAAAATAAAAAATGGTGGACTTAAATCTACCATATTAATAATTAAATTTAGGATAAGTTGTCTAAATATACTAATTAAAAGATTTTAAAATTAGATTGAAAAAGTAAAGCAAGATAAGACTGTATTCAGTTTATAAGAAACTCATTTTAACTAAAATGATATAGTATAATTAAAATTAAAATGAAAATGAAAATGGAAAGGATATGCTCTGCAAAAAGTAATTTACAAAACAAATTTCAGTGCCCTGTTTATAACATTGAAAGTAATTTTCAGAACAAGGATGGTGATCAGGGCTAAAGGTAGGATTACACCGTGCCAAATATAAAATGCCAATTTGCCAGTCTTTCTAAATGTGTATACACCTAACAGCAAAGCTATTAATACAAAATACCTTAGGCAAAACTGATAGAACTGCAAGAAGAAATAGATAAAATCATAGTTTTACTTGGAGAATTTAACACTCTTCTCTTAGTTATCTATACAGAAAATCAACAAGAATATAAAGATTGAAAAAATACTTTCAACCAACTTCACAAAGCTGACGTTTATGGAATACTGAACCCAACAACAAGACAAGATATATTTTTCTTAAGTGCACATGAAATATTCACTAAGATCACATTTTGAGCAACAAACACAAGCATTTGGAATCTTAATATAATTGAAATGATACAAAAATATATTCTCTGACTGTAACTTAATTAAATTAGGGACCAATAATAAAACAAATGTAGAAGAGTCCCAAATATTTGGAAATAAATAATTCAAGACAAAGTTCTGATTCCAAAATGGAGGCTTGGAGGAAAGCTGGCTTCTTCCTCTCCTTCCTACAGAAAACCAAAAACAAATCTACAGTGCTAAGATCTACACCAGCAACAACCCAGAGCTTGGATATGAGGATGAGGTAGTACCCAGGACCACAGAGAAGTGAAAAACTCCAAGCAAATGTTAAGAGAATCAAACTTCCAGATCCATGACACTCCTCTTCACCCAAATTCTTCCAGGCACCAAATGTGTGGAAAATCTCCCTCCAACTTATGGTTTCTACAATGGAAAAAGTGAAATTGAGGTGGTCAACCACCTTCCTCACCTTCTTGGGTTCCCGGCAGGAGACCTGTCCTTGCCTTAACTCCATAGGTAGCAACGTGCCTGAAGGCAGAAATATCCGTGAGGCAGAGACAAACAGAAGGGTGTATAATAGCTACAAAAAAAATCCCCAAACAAAAAAACTAAGAATCAATCTAGCCAAAGTGAAAGATCTATACAAGAAAAACTATAAAACTCTGATGAAGAAATATAAGAGGACACAAAGAAATGGAAAGATATTCCATGCTCAAGAATTGGAAAAATTAATATTGTTAAAATGACATTATTACCTGAAGCAATTTACAAAATCCCTATAAAATACCAATGATAGTCTTCAAAGAAATTGAAAAAAAAATCATAATATTTAAATGGAACCACAAATGACCCCAACTTGGAATAGCCAATGCAATCCTGAGCAAAAAAAAAAGAAAGAAAGAAAAAAGAAAAGAAAAGGAAAAGAAAACAAGCCACTCAACAAATGAGCAAAGAAAAATATATGATTGGCAAATCAGAGCAAGAAAAGATGTTTTTGTTCAGCACTACTAGTCCTTCGTAAAACGCAAGTAAAATCCACAGGGAGATATACATACCCACTTAATAGAATTGACAAAATACAAACCTGCCAATACTAAATCAAATGCTGGTTAGAATGTGGAACTGCTGGAACTTTCATGCTTTGCCAGTGGGACTGCAAAATAGTACAGCCTCTGATATGTAAAGCATACTTCAATAAAGAAAAAAAGAATAAAAAAAAGAAAAAAAAATTGTCCAAAGCCCAGGACTTACCTTGGACTACTTAAATCAGAATCCCTGGCAGTGGATTCAGGCATCAGTAGGACTTAAAACTCCCCCAGGTGTTTCCAACATGCAGAAAATTTGAGGAAAAAAAAAAATAGTACAGCCTCTCAAGAAAACAATGTGGCAGTTTATAACACGTTCATCATATGAACAGTCATAGGTATTTACCAACATGAAATGATTTCCATGTTCACACAAAAACCTGTACACAAATGCTCAAAGCAGCTTAATTTATAACCATAAAGAAGAAAACCATCCAAATATCCTTCAAGTAGATGGATAAACCAACTGTGGCACATCCATACACTGAAATACTACTCAAAAATAAAAAGAACACAACATTGATACAAACAACAAATGATGGATTCTAAATGCATTCATGTAAACAAAAAAAGTTAGACATTCAAAAGAGAAGACTATAGAAATCAAAAAAAGGTCAATGTTTGCCAAGTGTTTTGCTTATAGGGAGAGTATGATCACAAGAAGATATTGTGATGGACATTTTTGGAGGTGATGGAACTGCTCTGAATTTTTATTGTGATAGTGGTTACAAACTATATATTTTTCAAAACTCAGACGTATACACCTAAAAGAGTGTATAAGATAAATTATAAAATGGAGAAGTAATGACGTAAAATAGTGATTTATAATTAATATAGCTATGCTTTTAAAAATAAATAAATGTATTGAAACAATACAGTTGGACTTGAATCAAAGGCATTAGAGAAGAGATTTTTGAAATGGAACTATACAATAAGAACAGAGCGTCCTATCTCCTCCCAAACCCCACTAAAGTGTAGACAGCAGCAGGGAACATGTAAAGTGAACAATGTGTTTAATGATTCTGACTTGAAGTAGTATCAAAGAAGAGAGTACAATACCTGATCATTGGAAAAGATCAGAAAAGTTGGATTCTCTCACATGTATGAGAAAGTAAGGCTCAGAAAAAAGCTTAAGAATCAGCATCCTGATTCTGCATTAGATCCTAGGCAAAAGCAAGGTAAATTTCTCTCAGTGTTTATACGTTTAAAACTTTTATATGTGTATATATACATATACACTTTTTAAAAAAACAACTTTACTTTGTCTTTATTTTTTTCTCCCCCCCATAGGCTTTATTTTTTAGAGCACTTTTAGTGTCACAGCAAAACTGAATGATAAATACAGTTTCCATACACTCCCCCCCATATACCACACACACATTCACAACCTCCACCCCATCAACATCCCATACCAATCATACATCTGTTACAATGGATGAACCTACACTGACAAAACATTATCAGCCCTAGTCCACAATTTACATTAAGCTTTACTCTTGCTGTTGTACATTCTATGGCCATTGGCAAGTGTATGATGACACGCATCTGCTAGTATAGAATCACACAGCACAGGTTCACTACCTTAAAAATCCTCTCTATTCCACCTATTCAATCTCCCCCACCCTCTCAAACACCTGGCAAACCACTGGTCTTTTTACTATTAAATATCTCCACAGTTTTACCTTTTCAAGATTGTCATACAGCTGGAATCATACATAATGTGACCTTTTAGCTTCTGTCACAAGTAATATGCATTTTCAGTTTTCCCATGTGTTTTCATGGTTTGATAGCTCATTTGTTTTTAGCAATGAAGACTCTTCCATTATCTGGATGAGAGTTTATTTATTCATTCACGTACCGAAGGACATCTTGGTTGCTTCCAAGGTTTGGCAGTTTTAAACAAAGCTACTGTAAACATCCACGTGCAGGATTTTTGTAGGACATGAGTTTTCGATACTTTTGAGTAAATAACGAGGAGAACAATTGTTAAATCTTTATGGCAAGAGAATGTTTAGTTTTGCAAGAAACTGTCAAACCGTCTTCCAAAATGGATATGCTATTTCTCATTCCCATGAGCTATTAATGAGAGTTCACGTTGCTCCACATGCTTGTTTGGTGTTGTCAGGGTTTTGGATTTTGGCTTTTCTAATAGGAATTTAATGGTACCTTATTGCTGTTTTGATTTGAAATTCTTGAATAACGTATGGTGTTGAGCATCTTTTTCATTTGCTTATTTGTCATCAGCAACTCTTCTTTGGCGAGATGTCTCTTAGATCTTTTGGCCATTTTTAATTGGAGTGTTTATTTTCTTATTGTTGTGTTTTAAGAGTTTTTGTACATTTTGGATAACAATTCTGTACCCAATATATTTTATAAATATTTTCTCCTGGTCTGTGACTTGTCTTCTCATTCTCCTGATAGTGTCTTTCACCACATCAAATTTTAACAAAGTCCAACTTATTATTTATTTCATGGATCATACCTTTAGTATTGTATCTAAAAAGTCACCACCAACCCAAAGGTCGATGATCTGTCCATATGTTATCTTCTAGGAGATTTACAGTCTTGCATTTTACATTTAAAACTCTGATCCATTTGGGGCCGATTTTTGTGAAGGAAACATGATCTATGTATAGATTATTATTTTTTTGCATGTGTATGTCTAGTTATTCTTGCACTATTTCTTGAAAAGACTATCTTTTCTTTTTCCTTGTAATTTAACTTTTATTTCTAATTGACATATAATTGTACATATTTGTACACATGGGGTACAATGTGATGTTTCAATGCCTGTATATATAGTATTATGATTAAATTAGGATAATTACCATATCCATAACTTTAACCATTTATCATTTCTTTGTGTTAACAACATTCAAAATCTTCTCTTCTAGCTATTTTGAAATATACACTACATTGTTATTTGCTATATGCCACTGTGTATTAGACCACCAAAGCTTATTCTTCTCTCTAACTGTAACTTTGTACCCACTGATCATCATCTCTTTGTACCACCCCATCATCCTTGTCCTCTGGTAACAAATATTCTACTCTCTACTTTTATGAAATACTGTCAAATTTCACAGATGAGTGACTTTATGCAGTGTTTGTTTTTCTGTGCCTGTCTTATTTCACTTAAAATTATGTCTCTAGGTTTATTCATTTTGCCACAGATGACAGGATTTCATTGTGTTTTATGGCTGACTAGTATTCCCTTGTGTGTGTGTGTGTGTGTGTGTGCGCGCGCGCATGTGTGTCTCACACTTTCTTTGTTCATTCTTCTATACTGTAGATGGGCATTTAGGTTGGTTCCATATCTTGGCTATTGTGAATAGCGCTGCAATAAACATGGACGTGCAGCTGTCAGACGTACTGCTTTTGCTTCTTTTGAACATATACCCCATAATGGGATTTCTGGATCATGTGATAGTTCTATTTTTAATTTTTGGGAAAACCTATATCATGTTTTCCATAATGGCTATACTAATTTACATTACTACCAACAGTGTGTGAGAGTTAGTTCCCTTTTCTCCATATGCTCATAGGTATTTGTTACTTTTTATCTTTTTGATAATAGCCATTTTAACTGGGTTGAAGTAATCTCTCATTGTGTGTTTTTTCATTTGCATTTCTTTTATGATTATTGATATAAACATTTTTTCCATCTATCTCTTAGCCATTTGTGTATATGCTTTTGATAAATGTCTATTCAGGTCATGTATCAATTTTTCAATTGGATTATTTGTTTCTTTCCTATTGAGTTGTTGGAATTCCTTATGTATTCTGTTTGTTGACCCCTTGTCAGATGCATAATTTAAAAATACTTTCTTCCATTCCATAGTTGTTTCTTCACTGCATTGATTGTTTCCTTTTTGCTGTGCAGAAACTTTTTGGTTTACTGTAGTCCTATTTGTCTATTTTTGTATTTTTTTCCTGTGCTTTTGAGGTCTTGTTGAAAATATATTTGCCCAGTCTAATTTCATGAAGCATTTTCCCTATGTTTTTATCTAGAAATTTCATAGAAAACTATGAGTTTTCTCTATTGTATTGCCCTTGCTTCTTTGTCAAAGATCAGTTGACTGTATTTATGTGAGCCCTTTTCTAGGCACTTTATCCTGTTCCATTGACCTAATTTTATATTCTTTTATTAATATATTCTGTTTTGATTATTTTTCTTTATAGTACATTTTGAAGTTGGGTAATGTCAATTATCCAATCATGTTCTTCTCCCTCGATATTGTGCTGACTATTCTGGGCCTTTTACTTCTTATAAACTTTGATATCAGTTTGTCAATATATAAAATAAATTGCTGGAATTTTGTTTGTGATTGAATTGGATCTATAGACAATATCATGTGATCTTATCACTGAACACAGAAGCTCTATTGTTTTACTTTTATTAGAATTTGTTAGTTTTCCTTATATAGATCTTGCACTTATTTTGTTAGATTTATATCTAAGTAATTTGGGGAGATGTCAGTATAAATGGTATTATCATAAATTTTCATTTAATTTTAAATTCCTATTGTTAATTGTTGGTTATATATATAAATTTAAAATGGTAATAAAAATAGATAACATTTATTGAGAATTTTACTGTATGTTAGATGCTGTTTCAAACTCTTTATATGTATCATCTCAATTTATACTGCCCCAAACTGAAGGAGTTATGCACTGTTGCTTTCTTATTTTACAGATGAGGAAATTGTAAAATGGGAAAGGTAAATGGAAAAGCCAAAATAATTTGCCCTAATTCCCTCTGCCAGTAAGTGACAGAGACAGATTGGAACCTGAGAGCCCTAAGTCCTAACCATTATGGTCTACCATGTCTGCAGGCTACTCTAGGCCTGTAAGCACAATTCTAAGATAATTAAACTACACAGCATGCTGGGATTGCATTGCTATTGAGGGAAGGATATGAAGAGGCAAGAAGCAAACAAACAAACTCAGAACCACACATGAGAAGAGTTTTCTTAGATATGCTATCTGTGAAGCTCTGGATTCTAAGTAACTTTAAATTTTGACTTAACTCTCTAAGCTGTATGTCAAACAGGTCCAGGGTGTAGAAGGCAATTTGTGGTGCATACGTTAGAGCAAGAACAGAGAAACCCATCATAATTTTGCTGTGTTATCAGACTTCAGACCACTTTAATATTAGGTTTAACTGCCAGTTGTGTATATAAAAATATGTATTTCTGGATAAATATTTAATTTTATGGATTTTTTTAAACTGTGAGGGCAAAGGGAGAATATTTTGTATGTTATGTAAGAGCAACACATTGATATTGCTACTTCCTTGGAAGCTAGAAATAGTGGACTGGCATAGGAGACGTAACCATGATATCTGTGTGTAATTCACAATGTCAATTGGATTGCTAATGGAGATTTTAACCTGAATAGTCCATGCCTTGCAGACTGTGTACTTCCAGTTCACTTAATAAATTTTCTTTGTGTTCTTCTGGCTTGGATGAGCATTTAATAGATTGGATTAGTTAGGGGGCTTGGCTAATTATTTGATAACTATGATTTTGATATATACTTGTTCATGGCTGTCATACTCCTTAGTGAATTAGCAGGAAAAAAAGCACACCTTTTACACAGCAGAAATAGGCCTATATTTTAAATGTCAGAGGAAATTAAATGAGTGGAATAACGATGTGCTGGGAAAGTAATTAATGAGAATTTGTTTTACACATATAACACATGCATCAACACACACAGAGACAATACAGATATGATATAGAACATTGTAAATGTAAAAATAGGCTTAACATATGGATGGAAAATAAATTCACAAAAATGGGCCCAACCACATTAGCCATTATTGTATAAACAAAAAATTCTAAGCCCTCCAACCGACTGAATGTGTCTTCTCTTGGCAAGGTGATCCCAACTTCAGAGAAACCTTAAAAACTGAGTTCCCAGCCCTAATTGGATGGGAGGTCAGACACACCTGATTATACTCACTCCTTTTTATAGTTTAGACAAAACTGACCAGCATAAATATTAAAATAGAATAAGACTGATGGAATGGACTCATGGTCGCAATAAGACATGAAATAATAAACAAGACCTAAGGCCATGCCAGACAAGGGTTAAGTCATATACTGCTATACTTAAGGAATAAACCATCTTCTAATTGTCACACGGCTTTTCTTTTTCTATAGCAGCTAAACAAGTACTGGCCTCAAGATAAGCAATATTAAAACTATAGACACCTCACCCACTGCCATAACCACAGCTGTTCCACAAGTCATAACCCTGTTCCACAAGCCATAACCACAGCTTTGACTGGACAAGAGATTGATTTCAGTACCTTTCTCTTGATAAGAAGATCAGTGACCGGTTCATGCCAGTTTATAGGGGCTGTGCGCTTGAGTGTCTTTGTGTCTTGAAAAGATCTTTTGAAACATAAGACCTAATTGTAATACATTTCAATGTTAAGCCTCCACTTCAAGTTGAACATGGGTCACACGTAACAAGCATGTTTATCCAATATTCATGCTTTAAGACCCCCTTCATGAATATTCATAGATCTTCCTATAACCTGTTGTATATGCATACTTGGTCAACCCATTCAGTATAAATCCCTGTTCCACTGTCCTCGCCTCCCCCAAAGTGCCCGCTTCTCAGCTTTTGCCCGAGGGTGCACTTCTCAGTTTGTCTAATGGCCACCTTGCAGGCTATAACACTTTATAAGAAGTAAAGTCTCCTTTCTAAGTTTATAAATTGTGTGATTTTTAAGTTAACAAAGGAAATAAAAAAATATAATCACAATGAGATATCATTACATGACTACTAAAGAAACTAAAATAAAAAAACTGGCAGAACCAAATGCTGTCAAGGATGAAGAGAAATCAGATCTACTGTTCATGGAAGTGCCAAATGGCTGAGCCACCAAGGCAAGTAGTTTGGCAATTTTTAAAAGTAACTAAATATATGTTTACCATATGACCCAGCAATTGCACACCTAGACAATTATCTAGAAAAGTGAAAAGTTACGTCCACACAAAACCTGTACAGGAATGCTCACAGCAGCTTTATTCATAACAGCCCAAAACTAGAAACTACTAAAATATCCCTCAATAAATTAATGGATCCCATTCTCAGCAATAGAACAAACGATTGATGTCTGAAACCACTTGGATGCCATCAGGGCATTATACTGAGTGAAAGAGTAACAACCAGAGCCGGAGTTCTAGAGAAGGTAATGGATTGAATTTATGCATTACCCTCTGTTCCTTCCTTAAAATTTATCACCATATAAAAATTTTTTTTAAATGAATATAAATTCAGTAAGTGAAAGAGAAGGAGAGAGGAAGGAAAGGTAACAGGTTTTAGGAAGTGGGGGAAAAGAAAAACAAGCACTGAAAGACCTACTCTAGAGATCAAGATAGCAAATAATGACATCAAAAACACTGAACAGGCCGGGCGCTGTGGCTCACGCCTGTAATCCTAGCACTCTGGGAGGCCGAGGCTGGAGGATCGCTCAAGGTCAGGAGTTCAAAACCACCCTGAGCAAGAGCGAGACCCCATCTCTACTAAAAATAGAAAGAAATTAATTGGCCAACTAAAAATATATATAAAAAAAATTAGCTGGGCATGGTGGTGCATGCCTGTAGTCCCAGCTGCTGGGGAGGCTGAGGCAGGAGGATTGCTTAAGCCCAGGAGTTTGAGGTTGCTGTGAGCTGGGTTGATGCCACGGCACTCTAGCCCGGGCAACACA